>MU776743.1:48658-79778 GCA_026770625.1 Nicotiana glauca
CAAAAGGGAAATCCAATTAATCCATTTGGTGGGAGCCCATATCAAAAAGAAGATGCGGAAGAACTATCAATTTAACATGATCAATAGCCTGATTATTTTGAGTGGAGAATAGTAGAGATGCATGCTCATTATTCATAGATTGTATGCCACTGGCCATCGGGGGTTTCTCAGTTATTAAAGAAAAAATGTACGGGAGGGTTGAACAAGTTTGTCTTATTGTCCTGCCAAAGTTAGGGTCAAACTGTATTTGTTAGCTCATTTTCGCTTTACCTTTAATAAATAGTTAGATAATTTCGTTCATCTGGTGAGGGGAACTGGTCACTGTCTCTTCTTTTGCATTTACATTATATTAAGGAGAACTTCATTGACACCAGGATCAATACATGTCCTAGGACGTAGATTTGGTAGTGCATAGCAGAGGCTATCACAAAAAAGCTAACAGTCTTTATCCAATCCCACTTCGGACACTTCATTCGGTTATAAAAAGAAGAAGCTTAACAATCTTTAGTTTCTCAATTATACATTTGATATTTGGAGATTTACTATCCTTCTATTTCATTTTGGCAAGAGATTAGCTTAATAATATTGGAGCTTAAATAGAAAAGAATAGTATACATGTAACATTTGGGAACCAGTTGAGTTTATGAAGGGCTTATAGATTAAAAAAAGAATGTTTTATATGTTGATATTATTGTCTTTTGACCTGAGCCGATGGTCTATCGTAAACAACCTCTTTACCTTCACGAGGTAGGGATAAGACTGCGTACACACTACACTACCGTCCCCCGACCCCACTTGTGGTATTACACTGGGTTCCTTGTTATTGTAATGTCTTTTGAGTTCTTTTTTCCAACTTGAGGAGGGATGGCGAAAGTGAAAGAATCTGCAGCACTGAATAGGGAGTTCTAGAGCAGCTTAGATGTTGTGTTGGTCATGTAAGAAGCGGAACCAAGTGAGTTTTGAAAGTCACAGTACCGATGAAGTTTATACAAAGCTGGCAAAAGGCTCTCGGCAGTGCACTGATCGGTGAAAAATTAGGTGCCAGGATTGTGTTTTTCATATTTGGTATGTGTAAAATGTGTTGGTTTTCATTCAGTTCTTGTTTAGTTGAGGTGTGCTTTCATGGGTCAGAAGGTCCTTTTGATTCTATTTACTTGATTTTTGCACCTGCTTTGAAATGCTCTGCTGATTAATCTCTTTTTACAGGTCAGTAAGAAAGATAGTAAATCTGGATGATCATATTGCCTTGGCTTGTGCTGGCCTGAAAGCAGATGCCCGAGTCCTCGTAAATCGGGCACGTATTGAATGTCAGAGTCATAGGCTTACAGTTGAGGATCCAGTTACCGTTGAGTACATAACACGTTACATTGCTGGTCTTCAGCAGAAGTACACTCAAAGTGGCGGTGTTAGGCCATTTGGTCTTTCAACCTTGATCATCGGTTTTGATCCTTACACTGGTGTCCCGTCACTTTATCAAACAGATCCATCTGGAACATTCTCAGCATGGAAAGCCAATGCAACAGGGAGAAATTCCAACTCTCTCCGGGAGTTCTTGGAGAAAAATTACAAAGAAACATCTGGCCAGGAAACTGTGAAACTTGCAATACGTGCTTTGCTTGAAGTAAGTCACCTCTCATTTGATTTTTGCTTACTGCTATTGTCAAACATCCTTTTTCCGGCTGTTTTCTTTCGCTAGACAAAGAGTTATTAAGAGGGATCTTTAACTAAGTTATAGACCCTACAAGCTAAAAGGCTACAAAAGTTATATGATAGGTCGATCTTTTTATTGGAAAACTACGTCCTCGAGTTTGAGGATTATCTTTATCTGTTATGGAGAAATAGTCTTTATACATCTTTGTAGTGTTATTAAACAATCGTTTCGTCACTTAAAGTGATGAAGCAATGCATATTGCGGGGTTATTGCTTCATGGGTGAAGCCATGTGCTTTAGATAATGATGCAAAGTGATCCAAACGAGAAGTAGATGCTTTGGCTAAAATGTTTACTCATTAAAAGATAATTTGCTAATGCGTTATACTGTATGTTGTTTGACATCTAATTTACTTCTCTTCAACATAGGAGTATAAACTTGTTTTTCTTTATGTCAATTTGAATTAAATCCTCAGAAGATAGGGGATCATTACCCCTCTCTACTCCTTTCTAATTTAAATATCAAATTGAAGTCAAGAACAGAAAGGAGAAAGAAGATATCATGAAATTAGGAGAACATGTCTTTTACGGCAGCCGACAGCCGACAGCCGACAGCCTGTCATATTGATTTAAATTTTTGTTATGGTGATTTTCCGGGATGTTTTTTTCATACGGAATATTGGGCAACAATTAGGTAGGGTAGGTGACTTTTTTAGAGGTGCTATACCGAGACTTTACATAATTTCAGTAATGTTGGAGCAGTGAAAATAAAGATACTCAAGACATTTCGGTTTCAAATGAACTTATCATTTTTCTTTAACTTATAAAAAGAAACAGATTAGTGATAGAAATCTTGTGGCACGGATATGGATATAAGCATCTTATCTGATCTAACATAGATACGAACATGCCAAGTTCTGTAGAATTCGGACACTACACACTAGGTCATTTTTATTTAGATTTCTATATAGCCTAAATACAGATGCTACCTATGTGAAAAGGATTTATTAAGAGTCAGTAAATTACCTTTTCGTACAGTTTCAGCTGCCGGGGAACTGTGGAGTATATTCTTACGTCTGTACAATAGTAAATGGTGTTTCCAGGTGATATTGAACAAGTGTTTTGCAACTGGAGGGATTCGAAGACACAGAGAACCACTAGAAAGATATGGAACTCAATTTCGATAACTATATCTTGGGTGCTATGGAATAAAAGAAACAAGAGTGTTTTGAAGGAGAAAAACGTTGTCTGCAACAGCTGAAATATGCTTAATACTTTTTGCTTGTTTGGTCCAAACTTGAAGTTGTAAACAATGCAGATCAGCATTTCGGTCACATTTTTCTTATACAAGTATCCTAACTCACAGTTGTGACTTGAACCCATTCACTTAGTTTATAGTGGATTACTGTTGACTGAATAATATACATGATAGCGTCCTTCGAGCAGTTCTTCGCCAAGGATGTGTGCTTTTAGGTAGACTATGCTGAAAGTTGATTTGTCTTCCCTGCACCAGGTTGTTGAGAGCGGCGGAAAGAATATTGAAGTTGCTGTCATGACAAAAGAGCATGGGCTTAAGCAACTCGAGGAAGCTGAGATTGATGCCATTGTTGCTGAGATTGAGGCAGAGAAAGCAGCTGCAGAAGCTGCAAAAAAGGCTCCTCCAAAAGTAACCTAGTTCTGCCGAAATTCTTATTTGAAAATGTGTGAACTTTTATTGCTCTATTCAACTTCTAAAGACTGATCCTGTTGTCAGTCGAGACCTGTATTGTGGCTATTATTTTTTTTTTTTGGGGTTATATTGAGAGTCGTCATCTTCTCTCACTGATTATATACTGGTCATGAAATGTTGCTTAAGATATGCGCACTTGTTTACATTGCTTGATGGTTTAGCTATGGAATGTAGTAGTTCCACAGTTTCTTTATTCTTTCTTTTTCAGCACCAAAACTTTGATGGTATTTTTAATTATAATAATGCCTGATCGAGAGCTAAAGGTTATAAAGTGTATCTGGCAGAGAAGGAAAAACCATGAAAAGAAGTAAAGTCGTAACTAGGAGTGGTAATGAAAAAACGGATAAATTATTTGACCCGATTCATATTTAATACTTAACTGGCGGATATGGTCACTTTTAGGAGAATTCTTAGTCTCACTAATTTGAGTAACCCTCAATTTGAAGCTTTGCACGTATAAAAGTTAGACCCATTGGTTATCCATTTTCTTGATGGATAATATGGTTCTTATCCATATTTGATCCGTTTTTAAAAAGTTCATTATTCAACTCATTTTTAATGAATAATATGGGTGGTTAACTGTTTTCTTTTAATTATTTTGCCACCCCTAGTCGTAACTACAGAAACATGAGCGAAAATGCTTCGACATGATATTTATGGAAGATATGTATTTCGCAGCTGCCGGAGCTTTGTTTCTCTTCTTCCCTTCGTTCCTTCTTTCCTCCTTCGTAGTTACTCAAAGACTTTTTTTGCTGATGGGGCTGTTATGTGAGAATCTTAGTTGTGGCAAAATGGTTAAAAGAAATCAGTTAACCAATGGATAAGAACTATATTAGTATCAATTTAGAAAATAGTTAATCAATGGGTAACCGATGGATCTCGTTTTTTTATATGTATTAAATGTAGGACAGATTGAATAATTGATCCGTTTTTCATTATTCATTTTTGATCCGAACAATATCTGCCCCGCCCGTTTGACGCTCTTATGTGAGATTGTGTATTCAAATGACCAACGATAGCTCATATTTTCGCTTCGCTGCCCCAAACTTTTACATACTATTTCTATAAAAATTTGCAAATGTCCTAAAGTTCCTATGGGTGAGCTTCATCATTTTCTCCCCAATGGTAATTCTCGAGGAATTGCCCCCAAACCTCTTCGATTTATCCGTGCTTAATTGGTGCCCACATTTTTCGGCCCCAATCTTCCGTCCTTTATCAAGGTTCGCACCACTCTCTACCTTCTTTATGAAGATCATTTTTCATTCTCATCATACTCTGTACTTGCCAAAATAATGCAATTACTCCATCAATTCTGAGCATTAATGATCTAGAATGTTCTAAGGAGAAGAAAAAGGAAATGAACTGCAGAGGGAGAAGAAGAAAGTGGAAGTCTACTGTCTCATTGCCACTAACATATATTTACATACAAATATCCTAACCGCCTAACTACAACTAATTACAACTAACTTAAGACACCTTAGTTGACATCCTGCTGGCAGCCAGTTGTACACAGCTTGCCGCATCGGCATATCACAATACTCCTCCTCAAGCTGGAGGGTGCAAAATATTCCATACTTTATCTTGTCTCTAATGAAATGACAATCAATGTCTATATGCTTCGTTCGTTCGTGAAAAAATGGATTGTTTGCTCTGCATAAATCCTGCTTCTACTAGTGCATTTGTTAGTTTGATGTTCCACTGTCTGGATGCCTGTTTTAGTCCATATAAGGACTTAAGCAACCTACAAACTTTCTGCTCCCCCTGTCTCCTGAATCCTTCTAGCATTTCCATGTAAACCTCTTCATACTGATCACCTTGCAAAAATGCATTATACACATCCATTTGATACATATTCCAGCCCTTGGAGACATCTAATGCAATCACTGTCCTTACTGTGACCATCTTGACCACAGGGGAGAAGGTGTCATGATAATCCAATCACTCTCTTTGATTGTAGTCCTTTGCAACTAGCCTTGCCTTAAATCTTTCAACCTCACTATTGGCCTAGTATTTGATTCTATATACCCACTTTGAACCAATTGTGTTCTTACCCTTAGGAAGTATCACTACCTCCCAGGTCTTGATTTCTTCCAAGGCTTTAATCTCCTGCTTCATAGCTTCTACCCATCTTTCATCCTTAACTGCTTCCTTGAAGAGGCTGAGGTTCAATTAAGGTGGAGAACTTGACAAGATAACTTTGATAAGCTGGTGTAACCTTGTCATAAGACAGATGATTGGAGATGGGATGTTTGGTCATAGTTTGTCACCTTGAATCACATAATCCTTCATCCAGATGGGTTGTTTACTTGTTCTAGCAGACCTCTTGAGAGTTGTAGGTTGATCATATGTCATTACACCCTCCTCAACCTACAACTCCTCAAGAGATGAGGCTACACCAGTATCTGTCAGCAGTTGCTCTTCATAAGCAGGTAAGGGTACCTGTTCTGCACTAGAACCAATCTGCTCATCAATATCATCTTCAATGGCATAATCTTGTGCCCTAACATCAGATCCTTGATCAACATTGTTGTTTGAATGTTCCTCTCCTGCAAAACAATCATCAAACAAGTTGTGTTGCTCCATAGGAGAAAGAGTGTCATGGACTTCAGCCGGAACTGTGATGGATGCTTTGGCAAAAAGAAATTCATTTTCCTTGAATATGACGTCTCTATTCATAAAGAATTGATGTGTATGAAGGTCCAGAAGTATATAACCCTTGAGTCTCTTAATATCCCATCAACACCGCAGCTCTAGTTCTTTCTCCAAACTTGTCTCGTTTGAGTACATTGGTTGCATAGCACAAACACCCAATAACTCTCAGATGTGTTAAGGAAGGCTTCTTCTTGTATAGAAGTTCATAGGGACTTCTTCCTTGGATCACAACAAAATTCAGTCTGTTAATCAAATATACTGTTGTCTGAATAAAAATACCTCAGTATCTGATTGGCATTCTAGATTGAAATCTCAATGCTCTAGCTATGTTTAGGATGTGTCTGTGCTTTCTTTCTACAACCTCATTTTTTTGGGTGTATGCACACAACTACTCTGACGAACTATCCCCAGATCTTGAAACAATGAGCTGCATTGTGAGTTGAAGAACCCTGTTCCATTATCAGTCCTGATCACCTTTACTGTGACTCCAAACTAAGTCTTAACCATAGCAAGGAAAGACTTGATAATAACGATAACTTATGTTTTAAGTTGCAATAAGTAGATCCATGTATATCCACTATAATCATCAACCACAGTCAAGAAATAGTACTTTTTGTCACATGTGGTATTTTATAAGGTCTCTAAAGGTCCATATGTACAAGACAAAATATAGAATCAACTCTTGAGCTGCTAGTAGGAAACACCAACCTAGTCTGTTTTGCAAAAGGATAAACTGGACACTTATTTATCAAAGTACTATCCACATTACTATGTATAATTTTCATATATTTCATTGCTGACAAGGAAGGGTGACCCAACCTCTTGTGCCATAAGCTGCAGTCCTCCTTACAAGCTATTGCTATTATTCTGTGTCCTGTGTCTTCATCACTATTATGTCCCCTCTTGAAGATGTAAAGGCCACCTCTTTCTCTACCAATTCCCTTCACCCTGCCATTTTAAAGCTCCTGAAAGATGCAGAAGTGAGGGAAAAAGGCTACTGAACACATAAGTTCCTTTGTCAATTTTGACATAGAAAATAAATTGTACTTAAAACCTGGCACAAATAGCACATTTCAAATTCTCTTGTTATCAAATAGAGAAGCTTCACCAGTATGTGTTATGTTTGCCTTAGCTCCTGTAGGTAAATGTACCTAGTCACATGTGTGTGACCTTGACAAATGATCGGGTTCTAATAGGTCTTTGTTTGATACTACATGATTGTCGTGCCCCCTTTTTTCTCGCGAAATCGAGTTTATGATATTTGGGAAGACAACTCATTTCCTTTTGGGAATTGGGTTTTGAATAGAAGAGTCACCACCTAATGATTTAAGTGCATTAGGACACTAAGAAGGGTTTGATTCAAGTAACCAGAGATTGGGTAAGGGCTTGAAATTATCCCAAGAGGAAGATGTTAGGCACCCCTCAGGATCCACTAGTGTGGTTTCCGGCCAAACTATTGTTGTGACTTAAGTGCAAATAACACATAGACAAATAAAGTTTCAAGTAAGAGGGGATTTTCACATAATGGTTACAAATAAGCATAGTTAAAAAGAACGAAAGGGAGACTGATTTTTTCTTAGAGAAATAGTTTAAAAATTTGGATAAAGAAGCAAGAAATCAAAGAAATAAAGGGAAGGGGGTCCTAGGTTTATAAATAATATGGATCACCCCACACAACATCCGGTAATCACTTCTCAGTGAGGGGCTACACGTGATGTTATCGCGTGGTCATCATATCTATATCTGCCCTTTCCCACCCCCCTAAGGTATGAAAGTGCGGAATGGTCTCGTTTACTTATTTCATGCTATTATCCGCCCTAATCCTATCAGTCCTGGAGGCAGTTAGGACTACTAATCCTAAAGGGAAGGGATATTAGGCTTGTTTATAGTTTCAAAGGCAAAAACTCTAAGGCGACATACAAAAACACGTATAGCAAGTTGGGGGAAAACACATAAACAAGTGAAGGGCTCAGATAGACCTCCCTTTAAACCAAAGAAAGCACATAATTTAGCATGACTTACACATACTGTTTAAGGTCTGATTAAAACTTAAATGGTTGAGGCAGACTGATTTATTACATAGTTCATATAAGAAGCCCGAATCAGGCCTGCCTGCAGGTTGTAGCTAATAAAATCTGATTCAGTTTATGATTTTAGCCCTAAGGCTTGCCTAGGTGTTGGACGAGGATCCTATAGCATGATATCTACTGATTTCAAAAACGATAAAATAAACTGAATACATACTGATTTAAGAAAGTCGTCAGTTATTAAAGAAAGCATGTTTTAGCAAGAGATTATAAGTTCTGCAGCTGATGGTCATCATTATTACTGGTTTTAGACTTATAAGCGAGTGAAGCGATTCATACTTGATTAATGACTCCTATGACATGCTTTCTATGCGTGTTGATTTTAAACCACTTTTAACAGACATGGTAAAATGCAGAAAACCTATAAGCATGATATCTAGATGCTAAATTTCATTTAAAGCCTATGAACATGATATCTAATTGCAGTTGATTGATTAAGACATATAAACATGATTGCCTGATGAAGAATGTATACACAAGATTCAGGAAGACCTATAGTCATATTTTCTATGTATATATGCAGGACTCAGATTTCCAAGTAATTATAGACATGGTATCTATATGAGAGAATGCAGAACTCCTATAAATATGGTATCTATATGAGAAATGCAAAAATTCTGAAATAACCTATAGGCAGGATATCTATATGAGAGTGCAGAAATTCAGAAATAAGCTATAGGCAAGATATCTATATGAAAGTGTAGAAATTCAGAAATACACCTATAGGCAAGATATCTACCCTTCGCATACATAGTTATCCCTCCCTTTTTCACTAGCCACCACCAAGAGTTTATTACAAAATTATTACTACCCAGAATGAAGATAAAAAGAAAATACATCAGAAATTATAAAGTACAACCAAGGAGAGCCTGATTCAGACTTCCTGTCTGAAATATGAAGTAAATCAACTCCAAAATCATGTTCCAAAGCCTTTCTCACATTTGGATATGTCAGAGTTCCCTAAGAGTCTCATATGGACTCCGGGTAGTGCTCACACCCAAATTTATCACCAGATTAAGACATAGTGTAGTGTGGAAGGGTCAGCCCTCAAGTATCCAAGTTCAGAGGGAACTCAAGGCCCCAAGGCAATACTCACAAGAGGAGGGGCAGAACTTAGGGACTATGAGAGAGTGCAAGTGCAGAAACAAAGTTTTGAGAGGGGAAATGGAAAGGGAAACAACTCAAACCAGTACGCATAGGGGTATAGGGGAGGTGGTAAAGAAGCAAAGATAGGCTGGTGGGCATACCCAGTAATGGGAAATGCTGGTACACCCATAAGCCTGTTAGAACATACTGTTTAGAGATTAGGATCCCAAAGGATCAAGTTTAATTCATGGACAATAACATACATATCGCCATGTATTAAACCATATGCTCAAACACATAAGTGGGTAGGGATTCCTAGCATAAACAAAAAGAAAGTAGCATGCTAATTGAAATACTGAGCTCCACAAAAATAACAAATAGACATGGATACACAAACTATAAATAAACACATTGTTGTGATACTGAAGCTTAAATCAGGACGTACCAGTTTCAAAGAAGAGAGAATATTATTATGTATAAGTGTAAGTTAGTCTTGTACATAATAAACACACTATTATAAGTCTTGTAAACAAGACACAGTGCATACAAGAAGAGAGAATATTATTATGTATAAGTGTAAGTTAGGAAGACTGTGTGTTGTCCTGAGTTTGTGAAAAAGTCGTGCCTTTATAGTGTGAAAATCAGGCGGAAATAAAGTAAGAAAACAGTTAAGGAACTGAATATCAATTAAGAATCAATCACACAAGACTTCCTTTAATCAAGGAATTTAAATTCAAATGGGTAAGAACTATTTAAGGAAAGAAATTAGATAAGCAATTTCTGCAAAGTAGGCAATTGGGGGTAAATACATAAGAGAATTATTTAAGGACATAATTTCAAATACACGATTGTACAAATAAGGTAAGAAAATCAGTTAGTAGATAGTAAATCAAAGGGTCTGAGATTTTGCAATTATTGGTCCAAGAATGAACCGAGTCAGAAAAGATAAGAAAAGTTTTTTTTAACTTAAGTTGAATTACAAGGAAATCAGCAAATAATGGAAAGAAATCAATCAGGCCTGCTCAGAAGGAAGTCTGAACTGGTCACAACTTTGAAAGCCACTTTAGAGAGATGTTCTTCATATATAAAAAGCATGCAAACATGTTGAGTTGAAAGAAGATTTCATGCCTTTGCAAAAATTAGTAGGTAATGGCTGTCACATAAATCAGTAACGCATAAGAGAAATAGTATCTAGTAGCATACAAAAGGTCCAATGCAAAAAGTCTTAGGAGAATTTAGCAAAAAGTCAGAATCGTATGAAAATAAGGATGTCCAAACACAATTCAGAGACTCGAAATTAGTTTGAAAGAGTTAGGGGTTTTTGAAATAAAACCCTAGTTCAAGCAAATCACATAGCCAAACTCGGAAGAACCCTCATATTCTAGGGTTTCCACCATTAATCGAGTGCAAAGATGAGAGGGCAAGTAATTAAATCAAAACAGGTTCAAAAGTCTCAGAGAAGAACTGAAACTCTAACATATTTCTTTCAGCAACAGAAACTCATGGGAATACGAAACATAATGGGAAAAATTGATAAGAACAGTAGAAGAAGCATGCTAAGAAGTTTTAGAAGAAACTTAAACAGAGCTCAGTAGACGGAACTTAGTAAGAAACACTTTAAGAACATAATAATGGAAAATACAGTAGAAGAAACACACAAGAACACAATAGGGGAAAATACTATAGAAAAAGCATACGAGAACACAGTACAGGAAAATATAGCAGAAGAAATATACAAGAAGCATACAAGAACACGATAGAAGAAAATACAAGAACACAGTAGAGGCAAATACACACAAAAAGAAAAAGAAAGTCAAAGAAACATTTAAATACTTTTCAGAAAACCCTAGATCGGAAAAGAAATGGTTTTGAAAGTAGTTTTTGAAAGAAAAGTCAGGAAAATCATTTAAAAGCTTAGGGAACGCATAGATACATAACTGATCTAAAGGAATCAGAAAAAACTCAAAGGGATCGGGTTTCAAAAGAACCCCAGTAGTGAGAAAGGCTTGAAAAAGTCACTGATCTACACCGGAGAGGTCAAAACTAAGCTCGAACAGCCATGTCATGCCGGAGCTAGGCTGGAGATGGCCATAAAACTCGAACCAAATGAAGCCTGGACCAAGCTCCATCATGGTTAGACCTTGAATCCTTAAAAACCAAGCATGCGGGAGCCGTAGAAGGCCGGTGTAGGACTCCGATGTCTTTAGGGTGGAAGTGGTGGGAGGCGGCTAGGGTTTGAGAAACTTCGAGAGAGTTTGAGAGAATGGGGGGAGGGGGGGGAAGGTTCAGAGGCCGCTTGGTAGGTGGAA
Source organism: Nicotiana glauca (assembly GCA_026770625.1). Classification (NCBI taxonomy): domain Eukaryota; kingdom Viridiplantae; phylum Streptophyta; class Magnoliopsida; order Solanales; family Solanaceae; genus Nicotiana; species Nicotiana glauca. Next base: position 60,171 of record MU776743.1, read on the forward strand.
AATGATTTAGGTTTAGGGGGGTATTGGTAAAATTAAAAAGAAAAGGGGGAACTGTGGCCGTTGATCATTTCGATCAACAACCTGGATTAAACAGGGAGCCGGACGGGTCGTTTAGACGGGCTGTGGGTTGGGTAGTTTTAAAAATTGGGCTGGACGATTTGAAATTGAAATTGGGTTGGATTATGGGTGCCAAATCTGGCCAAAATCGAAACAAAAACTGGCTAACATTTAAATAGCCATTTTCCCTTATTTATTTTATAAAAAATAGTAAAATAATTTCTAAAAATATATTAAAGGTACTAAACATATTAATAATATATAAATATTAAATTAAAAATACTGGAGTCAATTTTGTAATTATAAACACAATTAAATCTTAAAATAGGCTAATATTGCAATTATATGTAATTTAGCTTTTATAATACTAAATAAATTTATAAAAAATATATATAAAAATATCTTAGCTATATTTCAGCATAAATATAAAATTCCAAAAACTAAATTACTAAAAATAATAATTTTGAAAATAATCATTTGGCTTTTATGGATGAAAAAAGGGAAATAAATCAGTTTAAAACCTTAAAAATTATGGAAAAAATAGTAAAATACTTGGATATACTTATATATGCGTATATATGCTATTTTTAAAATTTTGCACATAAAAAACATAAAGAATAAAATTGAGTATCAACAGTTGCCCCTCTTTACCCAGGAAAGATGAAAGAGTTGTCGGGTAAAGACATGATGACCAATTTTGACCGAACGAAATATTTTGAAGAAATTTGGCCGTGCTTCGACTTCTGAGCTACCTACATATCCTCGGTTTATAGGAATCAGGCCATATGTAGTTCAGGATCCGTCGGCGGAATATGTCGATGGAGACTTCTCAAGAACGGACACGATATTTAGGACAGGGTAAATGGTTAAGGTTTAGTAGGGTTGTGGACACTGGAGCGGAATAGCTCCTACCGAGGTGGCCATTACTCGCCAGTTTACCTGCAAATAAGCAATACAAGCATATATTGTGCGTAAATTTAAACGTGATGCAAATTCCCATCGGACCATGAATGTTGTCTTTGGACGGTTAGGATGACGTCCTCAGACCATGACGTCCTGGGCTATGAAGCGTATAATAAAGGATTTGCAGGCTATGAAATAATGATCTCGGGCTATGAGAATGATGCCTTTGAACCATGATGCCTTTGAATAATGATATGCGGAATTAAAGGGATCTTCAGGCCATAACATGGTGTTCTCAGGCAATGTAAATGGTGCCTTCGAACAATGACACCCTCAGATAATTTGGTGATCTTTCAGCCTATGAAATGTAGTAGGTGGCGATCTTTCAGCCCATGAAATGCAATAAGTGGCAATCTTTCAGCCATGCAAACGTAAATAAGTGGCAATCATTTATCCATGCAAGCGTAAATAAAGTGGCGATCTTTCAGCCGTGCAAATGAAGGCGGAGACAGTGTTTAGTCTTGGAAGGTAGAATGGTAGCCTTATGCAATGTAAAAAATGTAGATGGAGACAATGTTTAGTCTCGAAAGGCAGAATGGTAGCCTTATACAATGCAGAAAATACAGATGGAGACAGTGTTTTAGTCTCGGAAGGCAGAATGGTAGCCATATGCAATGCAGAAAATGCAGATGGAGATAATATTTAGTCTCAGAAGGCAGGATGGTAGACTTATGCAATGCAAAAAATGAAGATGGAGACACTGTTTATTCTCGGAAGGCAGAATGGTAGCCTTATGCAATGCAGAAAATGCAGATGGAGGAAGGCAAAATAGTAGCCTTATGCAATGCGAAAATAAAAAATAAAATGGAAGATGGTAATAAATTTTCTTAGCTGATAAGAAGCCTTGATATTGGGATCTCTGGGGATATTGTGACACAAGGGATATCACTGGCATGTGCGGATGGCGAATACCGAAGAAGTGTGGCAATTCATGAATCAATGTTTGTCTTGTGGGTGTATAGTATATCATATGTTTTTGTAATCCAAATGCCTGCATCCAAAGAAAAATCGTGAGTTTTGTAGAGGGGAGGTTAGTTCGTATCCCTGCCGGCCTTGCTTGACCTGTTCGGCTTTGATCCAGTGATACGATATGCGTTATTGGGGTAGCATTGTTGAACAAGCGACTTTGATAATAAACATGATGAATTTGTAAAAGTATGCCATAAGTATATATTTAAGAAATAGTTTTTAGATGAACCGAAAACTGTGACGTGGTTTAGGACATTGCAACCTCTCTTGCTTCGGAATTTTGAGGGTCCTCCTCAAAATTTTGCCGCAGTTTAATGGGTTGATGCTTCTGACGGCTGCTTACGATGTTTGGATGAAATTGAGGGTCCTTCTCAAAATTCTGCCCTAGTTTCCAACTGTAGGGGAAAATAAATTTTTTATTGAATTGTGACAAAGCACATAAGGCTGCCTACGTATCCCCTCATAAACGGGAATCAGGTGAGACGTAGTTCAAATTACATCATATAGGAAAGCATAAGATTACACATAGTAACGCTTGACTGCATCTGAATTGATTGGTTTTGGCCAAACTTCTTTGTCCATTTCTGCAAGTATAAGGACTCCTCCTGTCAAAACCCGGTGAACCGTGTATGGACCCTGCCAGTTGGGAGAGAATTTCCCTTTGGCTTCATCTTGATATGGGAAAAATTTCTTTAACACCAGCTGCCTCGGTGTGAACTATCCCGGCTTGACTCTCTTGTTGAAGACTCTGGACATTTTGTTCTGATAAAGCTGATAATATCAAACTACATTCATTCTTTTTCCATATATAAGAGCTAGCTATTCGTAATGACTCTTCTCTCATTCTGCGTCGTTGAGCTCAACTTCTTGTATGATCCTTAAGGAGGGAATTTCCACCTCAACGGGAATGACTGCCTCTATACCGTAAATCAGCATATAGGGGGTTGCCCCGGTTGATGTGCGGATTGTGGTGCAGTACCCTAATAAAGTAAATGATAGCTTTTCGTGCCATTGCTTATGCTTCTCTACCTTTTTCTCAATATCTTCTTGATGTTCTTATTGGCGGCTTCTACGGCTTCGTTCATCTGAGGCCTGTAGGCTGTAGAATTCTTGTATGTGATCTTGAAGGTTTTACACATAGATTTCATTAATTCACTGTTGAGGTTAGATCCATTATCAATATTGATTGACTTTGGAATCCCGTACTGACAGACGATACGGTCATGGACAAAGTATGCCATGACTTTCTTAGTCACTGCTTTGTATGATGCTGCTTCGACCCATTTGGTGAAATAGTCGATTGCTACTAGGATGAACCTGTGCCCGTTGGAAGCGGCCAGCTCGATTGGACCAATAACATCCATTTCCCAAGCGACAAAAGTCCATGGTGAGCTTGTTGCATTAAGATCATTTGGTGGCACCTTTGTCATATCTGCATGTTTTTGACAGCGGTGGCATTTCCTGACATACTGGATGCAGTCCGTCTCCATAGCCATCCAGAAGTAACCAGCCCAGAGTATTTTCTTTGCTAAAACAAAACCGTTCATATGTGGACCGCAAGTCCTGGCATGAATTTTCTCTAACAGCCTGGATGCTTCCTTTGCATCGACACACCTTAATAATCCTAAATCAGGAGTCCTCCTATATAGGATTCCTCTGCCGTGAAAGAAATTATTGGATAACCTTCGAAGTGTGTGCTTCTAAGTAGTGTTTGCAAGTTCTAGGTGTTCTCCTTTTGCCAAGTATTCTTTGATATCATGAAACCAAGGCTTTTCGTCTGCTTCTTCTTCGACATGAGCACAGTAAGTTGGCTGATCATGGATCTTTCCTGGAATGGGATCAATGAAGTTTTTGTCCGGATGTTATATCATGGATGACAGGGTAGACAACACATCAGCGAACTCATTCTGGATTGTGGGAACATGTTGGAATTTCGTCTTTGTGAACCTTTTTCTCAGTTCTTGCATGTGGTGCAGATACGGGAGTATCTTGGAGTTCTTGGTTGCCCATTCTCATCGTACCTGATGTATAAGCAAATCTGAATCTCCAATTACTAGCAATTCTTGAATGTTCATGTCAATAGCCATCTTGAGCCCTAAGATGCAGGCTTCATACTCGGCCATATTGTTTGTGTACATGAACCTGAGTTTGGCAGACATCGGATAATGCTGACCCGTTTCTGATACTAGGACTGCCCCTATGCTGACTCTTTTGAAATTTGCTGCTCCATCAAAAAACATTCTCCACCCATCATAGGATTCTGCAATATCTTCTCCTATGAATGATACCTATTTATCAGGAAAATACGTTTTCAGGGGTTCGTATTCTCTATCCACGGGGTTTTCGGCCAAGTGATCTTCTAGTGACTGTCCCTTGATTGCTTTCTGAGTCACGTAGACAATGTCGAATTCACTCAATAGGATTTGCCACTTGGCTAGCTTGTCGGTGGGCATGGGCTTCTGAAAGATGTATTTCAAAGGATCCATCCTTGATATGAGGTATGTAGTATAGGCGCAGAAGTAGTGCCTCAGCTTCCGAGCCACCCAAGTTAGAGCACAACATGTGCGTTCTAGATGGCCTGTTCTTTCTTTTCCATTTCATCATGCTACCCCAGGACGCAACCGAAGGCACCATCTAACACTGCGATGTAGAGTAACAGAGGTCTACCTGGTTCAGGTGGGACTAAGACTGGTGGTGTTGACAAGTATTCCTTGATTCTGTCGAAAGCTTTCTGGCAGTTATCAGTCCATTCGGTGGCAGCATCCTTCTTTAACATCTTGAAGATAGGCTCATAGATAACTGTAGATTGTGCTACAAATCGACTGATGTAGTTAAGTCTCCCCAAGAATCTCATTACGTCCTTCTTGTTCCTTGGTGGTGACAATTCTTGAATGGCTTTGATCTTCGATGGATCCAGTTCTATTTCCCGGTGACTAACAATGAACCCAAGTAAATTTCCAGCAGGAACCCCAAATGCGCACTTTGCGGGATTCAGCTTTAGGTTGTACCTTCGCAGTCTATTGAAGAATTTTCTCAAATCTTCCATGTGAGAAGTGGCCTTCTTTGACTTAATGATGACGTCATCTACGTACACCTCGATCTCCTTATGTATCATATCATGAAAAATGGTAGTCATGGCCCTCATGTAGGTGGACCCTGCGTTCTTAAGGCCAAAAGACATCATTTTGTAGTAGTACATTCCACACAACGTAATGAAAGCCATTTTCTCAGAATCTTCTTCATCCATCCATATCTAATGGTAACCAGCGAAACAATCCACGAATGATTACAATTCATGCTTGGCGCAATTATCGAGCAGGATGTGTATGTTTGGAAAAGGAAAGTCGTCTTTTAGACTGGCCCGATTGAGATCCCAGTAACAGACATAGACTCTAACCTTTTCGTCCTTCTTTGGCACTGGCACAATGATAGATAACCATGTCGGGTATTCTACTACCCTGAGAACTTTAGCTTTGACCTGCTTGGTGACTTCTTCCTTGGTTTTCAAACTCATATATGATTTAAACTTTTTGAGCTTCTGTTTTACCGGTGGACATGTCGGATCAGTCAACAGTTTATGTGCCACAATAGATGTACTCAGCCCGGTTATGTCGTCGTATGACCAAGCGAATATGTCCTCATATTCTCTTAGAAACTCTGTGTACTCCTTATTTTTCTGATGACGATAAGTGAACACTTATTCGTATTTCTTTGACGTTTTCTACATCTCCCAAGTTAACAATCTCGGTCTCATCCAAGTTGGACTTTGGCCTATTTTCAAAATTCTTGACTTACTTAATGATCTCTTCCAGTATGTCATCTTCCTCGGAGTCTATGTCTATTTGTTGCATTGTCTCGTTGCATGTCACATTCATTGGTTCATCAAGATAAGTAATAGTAATGCTGTATAAATAAAGTAACGAGAGAAAATAATAAGAGTAAGATTTATAAGAAAATCGAAATGCTTTGATAAATTCCATAACTGTTTTGAACATAGGACCTCTTTCTTGCAAAATTTTAAAATGCGAAAGGAAAGTCAACTAGTAAAATAAAAATAGTGCATGATGCTTGTTCAGCTTGCTACCCCGAGGCTCGTCGGGCTCTGGTGGTTCTGCCGATCCAGTTATTGAGGCATGCTCCTCTGCTTACAGCCTGTATGAAAGGGCATTCCTCCTCCTCCTCCTCCTCGAAAACGACACAACAATCCATGTCATCGTCTTCTAAGAACAAATTCCTCACTGCTGCCAGTGCTTCTTCTTCTTCTAACCCGCAAATAACTTAGCTGATTGGAAATTCTGTTCCAAGCATGGTATTGGCTGCTCCAATGGATAGTAAGGACCGTGCCATGGTGATGATCAGTCGTTGAATTCTTTCCAGGTATACTCATACCCCAATCCGAAGGTGGTGCCATGGTTCTTGAGCTTGATGGGCTTAGCAATTCTTTGGAGATTCTTGCCAAGTCCCTTGACAGGTTCATATCCGCTCCAGTTCAATATGCTTTCAATTTTGTTGTCTCACCATTTGTCTTTATCGACGGCTTTGACTCGCTCGATATGGTGATAAGTTTCCCCGCCTATCCTTCTTCTACCTCCTATTGCTGGGATGGTCCGGCGACTGTATATGGGTTTGCTACCGTCACTGTGAATGATCACCTCTTGGTGATTCCACTCAAACTTCACTGCCTGATGTAGTGTTGATGCTACGGCCCCAATGCCATGAATCCATGGTCATCCCAACAATATATTGTAAGATGTCGGCATGTCTATCACTTGAAAATCAACATCGAACCAAGTAGGCCCCATTTTAAACACAAACTAATTTTCCCAATAGTGGACCTTTGGGATCCGTCGAAAGATTTAACGTTGATGGCCCCATCCTTGATCTCATGCAGCTGCTTTGCTAATGTCCTGAGTGTCAACAATGGACAAATATTGAGGCTGGACCCTCCGTCAATCAGGATCCTGGTGATAAAATAATCTTCGCACTGCACAATGATATGCAATGCCTTATTGTGACTCAACCCCTCTGGCGGCAGCTCATCTTCGTGAAAAGTGATCTTGTGACTTTCTAATACCTGGACTACCATGTTAGCCATCTCTCCACCGGTGATGTTACTTGGTACATATGCCTCACTCAGCACTCTTATCAAGGCATTCTTGTGTGCATCGGAACTTTGTAGCAAAGCAAGGATAGAAATCTATGCCGGTGTTTTGTTCAGCTGATCAATGATTGAGTATTCTTTGGCTTGTATGTTTCTCCAGAGATCTTCGGGCCCAGTTTCAATGATGGTTGGCCGAGTAGAGGACTGTTTGCTTGATTCGGCTAAATGCTCCAGGGTATAAACCCTGCCGGTTCTAGTCATACCCTGTGCCACAACGACTTCCCCGAACTTGACCTTCCCTTTTCTTCTGGCCTCGGCTGTGTAGTCCCAAGGTATGGAATTTTTGTGTAATGATGTTACTACCGACATTGCCAATGGAATTGGCGTGGCTATCTTTACTCCAAACAGAGCAGGCCCCTTAGGAGGTAAAACTTCAACTTCAAAGGGTGTAGGTGCGTTTGCTGGTGACATAAACTCAACCTCAATCGAGGCTGGCGTCTTTGTAGAGGATGGTGCTTCAAACTTAAGTGGCATAGACATGTGTTTACCTCGGCATCCCCAGAAGGCTGAATCTGAACCACAATCGGATTAAGGGTGACTACTGGCTTCTTTGGATCGTTGCCTTCTGTGATTAAACCGATTGATCCCTTGGGGTCCCAATCATCCTCTATCTCGATCATGTGAACACCTTCGCCCTTGTGGTATGGAAAAGGGTTATTGCAGACATTCGAAGCAGGCTCCTTTGCTATAATGATCTTGTTATCAATCAAAGTCTGGATCTTATCTTTCAGAGAGCGTCATTCATCAATGGTATGTCCTTTCATGCCAGAATGGTATGCACATGATTTATTTGGATTGACCCACTGAGAAGGGTTTTCAGGGGTTATAGCAGGGATAGGGGTGACATAACCAACAACTTTGATCCTTTCGTACAGCTGGTCAATCGGTTCAGCAATGGCGGTATACTGTTTGGGAGTCCTGCGGTCAAAATTTGGTCAAGGTCTAGGGAAGTTTTAACGTGGGGGAGGTAATTGATAGTGAGATGGTTGGGTGTTGTAGGCTTGGTAAACATGTGCTGGTTGGGAGTATTTGGGTGAAGTGGGCTGATATGCGGGAGGTGATTGATAAGTGAGTGGAGGAGTTTGGTAAGAGGGTGAGTGTGCTGGGTAGTTTGGGGTAGGCTGATATGTGATTGGAGGTATTGGATAGGTTTGATATTTGATAGGGGATTTGGTCCTATATGCAACCATTACAGCACCTACGTCCTTTTTCTTAGACGTACCACCAGACTGTAAAGCCTTATTGGTAGCCTGCAAGGCTTCAAAGTTCGTAACCATACCACTTTTCATGCCTTCCTCGATCCTTTCTCCTAGTTTGATAATGTCAGAAAATTTGTGGCCTTCGATCATCATCAGTCTCTCATAATACTGTGGGTCTTGGGCCCGAACGAAGAATTTGTTCATTTGCTCTTCTTCCAGAGCCGGCCTAACCTTGGTAGCTTCAAACCTCTATCGAGTAGCATACTCATGGAAGGTCTCTGTGGGCTTCTTCTTCTTCATATTTTGGATATATAACACATCGCATTCTCCGTATTGAACCTGAATCTGTCCATAAAATCAGATGCCATGCTTACCCAGTTCAACCACTTCTTCAGATCTTGGCTAATGTACCAAGATAATGTGTCTCCCTTCAAGCTCCTCATGAAAAGCTTCATGCAGATCTTCTCGTTTTTTCCTACTCCAACCAATTTGTCACAGTACGTTCTCAAATGGACCCTGGGATCCCCTGTACCATCGAACATTTTGAACTTAGGGGGTTTGTACCCCTCGGGGAGTTAGACATAGGGATGTATGCAAAGATCTTCATAGTTTAGCCCCTCAATTCCCTTACTACCTTTAACGCCTTGAATTTTGCTAGTCAACTTTTTAAGTTCGTCGGCCAGGTTTTTGATGAGCAAGTCCTTATCATCAGACTCAGGTGTGCTTGAGATGGGATGGGTGGAGTGCGACACAGTCTCCACGTAGATGAGGGTATTATGTTGGGTGTGGCAGTGGTTGTTTGTGGACTTTTGGAGTTATAGGATGAGCATTGGGGTGTTATTTGAGGTATGGCAGGTATTGCAGTGGTGGTGAGGAGCTGGATGGTTTTGTTGCTTTGGGATATTTTGCGGAGGTACAAGATTCTGAGTATTTGGGAAAGTAACCTCTGGAGCGGTGAGGGAAAATGACAGATTTGCCAGATTCTGGACTTGATCAAGTTCTTCCTGAAACTTTAATAGCTTTTGTTCTAGTTGGGATGCATTTTCCTTCGGGACCAGAGTACCATGAGTGACCTCTACCTGTTTAGTCGAGTTACTTGAATCTTCCATTTTTCCTTTATTTTTGTGTCTGACAAGATTGGGAGGAGGAGTAGGTGGAGGGCCCCGGGATCTCGTAAAATATGATGATGTTGCTAGAGTTCACGAACTAACCTTTGGGGAGGGGAATAAACAAAAAGTAACAAGTCAGTGAGGATCATTAGAAAAATGTTGCAATATTTAAACACGTAGTGCTGAAATATAAAGCATGTCCTAATTTTGGGGACCTCGTTGTGCCCGAGATAGGCCTAGAGACAAATTGATTTGGAGAACTTAGAATGCTAAATGGCTCATTTCATTGATAAAAGGTAGACGAATCCCAAAACGACTCTAAATAATAAGAAAATAAAAATCACTAATGGTCATTGGCCTTATTACATTCATAAAACCAAAAAAGTAAATTCCTATCTACTTGGTCCCAGAAGGACCTTCCTCAGGTTGAATACTCTCGTCGATCAAATCCTCCAGTTCGTGTAGGTTAACCAGTAAAAAGGCCTTCGCCAGGTGTTCTCCTACGTTTCCCTCAGTGTTCTGGCAGTCAGTGACTCTCTTCCTCACTTTCCCTTCCAATTCCAGCAGACTGTACTCCAGATATTCCAACTTTTTGCTAGCTTTGGCAGCTCTCTCTTTCCACTCATTGATTTGGTCATTTGATGGAAGATTCCTCTACCAGTCTAGGAAGAGTGAGGGTGTGCTAACCATACCGAAGTTAGGGACCTCGTTCTTCATTTTCTGCAGAACAAAAGGGTTAGACCCTACCCCCGCCAGACTCGCCTATTTAATAACAACAATTAGCATGAAAGCATTTAGTTCTCCAAATAAATGCACAGAACGTGACGATGTCCGTTTGGGTTCGAGAGAAAACTAGTGGAGTTTGGACAAAGTTGTCTTACAGAGTCATTATGCGGACAACATAATTGACTTGGCTAGGTTTGACCATGATGCATGCACAATTAAACAAAGTAAGGTTTCTATGGGGTATTAGACTGGTACCCTTGAGCGGACAACTCAAGAGGGAAAGGCACGGAACTGTCGACTACACCATTGATCGACTGGTTTTATCGCAAATATGCCTTTGGCGGATTTAGGGGGTAATAATATCGGAAGAGCGCAACCACTCATTATAAGCGTTGCTATGGTATATTGTTTGGCACGAGTGGAACATGATGTTGAAAACATGTAGTTGCAATAATTAAAATAAGTTGTCATGTACTTGCATGTTCATAAAGTAATAATTACAATAATTTAAAATAGTAATAAAGGAATGCAGTAAAGGAAAGTAGTAAAAGAAACAAGGGAAAGAAACAAAAGACAAGTCAGTTTTGTAGTAGAAGAGAGAACTAAATGCTTAAAGGGATTAAACAAATAAAGGCAGATAAAAAAATGTAAAGTCACTGTAATAGCATGAAATGGTAAAAGCCTAAAAGATAATCCCCAGTAGAGTTGCCATGGTGTCGCGCCCCCTTTTTCTCGCAAAATTGGGTTTATGACATTTGGGAAGACAACTCGTTCCCTTTTGGGAATTGGGTTCTGAATTGAAGAGTCGCCACATAATGATTTAAGTGCATCAGGACACTAAGAAGGGTTTGATTCAAGTAACCAGAGATTAGGTAAGAGTTTGAAATTATCCCAAGGGGAAGATGTTAGGCACCCATCAGGATCCACTAGTGTGGTTCCCGGCCAAACTATTGTTGTGACTCTTAAGTGCAAATAACACACAGGCAAATAAAACTTCAAGTAAGAGGGTATTTTCGCATAATGGTTACAAATAAGCAAAGTTAAAAAAGAACGAAAGGGAGACTGGTTTTTTCTTAGAGAAATAGTTTAAAAATTTGGATAAAGAAGCAAGGAATCAAAGAAACAAAGGAAAGGGGGTCCTAGGTTTATAAATAATATGGATCACCCCCCACAACATCTGATAATCACTCCTCAGTAAGGGGCTACACGTGATGTTATCACGTGGTCATCATATCCATATCTACCCTTTCCCACCCCGTTAATGTATTAAAGCACGGAATGGTCTCATTTGCTTATTGCATGCTATTACCCGCCCCAATCCTATCAGTCCTAGAGGCAGTTAGGACTACTAATCCTAAAGGAAAGGGATATTATGCTTGTATATAGTTTCAAAGGCAAAAACATACAAAAACACGTATAGCAAGTTGGGAGAAAACACAATAAACAAGTGAAGGGCTCAGATAGACCTTCCTTTAAACCAAAGAAAGCACATGATTTAGCATGAATTACACATATTATTTAATGTCTGATTAAAACTTAAATGGTTGAGGCTGACTGATTTATTACATAGTTCAGATAAGAAACCCGAATCAGGTCTGCTTGCTGGTTGTAGTTAATAAAATCTGATTCAGTTTATGATTTTATCCCTAAGGCTTGCCTAGGTGTTGGAAGAGGATCCAATATGCATGATATCTAGAGATTTCAGAAACGATGAAATAAACTGAATACATACTGATTTAAGAAAGTCGTCAGTTATTAAAGAAAGCAAGTTTTAGCAAGAGATCATAAGTTCTGCAACTGATGGTCGACACTATTACTTGTTTTAGACTTATAAACGAGTGAAGCGATTCATACTTGATTAATGACTCCTACGGACATGCTTTCTATGCGTGTTGATTTTAAACCACTTTTAACAGACATGGTAAAATGCAGAAAATCTATAAGCATGATATCTAGGTGTTGAATTTCATTTAAAGCCTATGAACATGATATATAATTGCAGTTGATTGAATACGACCTATAAACATGATTGGCTGATGAAGAATGTATATGCAAGATTCAGAAAGACCTATAGGCATATTTTCTATGTGTATATACAGGATTCAGATTTTCAGGTAATTATAGACATGGTATCTATAAGAGAGAATGCAGAACTCCTACAGACATGGTATCTATATAAGAAATGTAGAACTCCTACAGATATGGTATCTATATGAGAAATGCAGAAATTCAGAAATAACCTATAGGCAGGATATCTATATGAAAGTGCAGAAATTCAGAAATAACCTATAGGCAAGATATCTATATGAAAGTGCAGAAATTCAGAAATACACCTATAGGCAGGATATCTACCATTCACATACATAGTTATCCCTCCCTTTTCACTAGCCACCCCTAAGAGTTTATTACAAAATTATTACAGCCCAGAATGAAGATAAAAATAAAATACATCAGAAATTAAAAAGTACTAACAATGAGAGCCTGATTCAGACTTTCTGTCTGAAATATGAAGTAAACCAACTCCAAAAGATCATGTTCCAAAGCCTTTCTCCCATTTGGATGTGTCAGAGTTTCCTAAGAGTCTCATATGGACTCCGAGCAGTGCTCACACCCAAATGTATCACCAGATTAAGACATAGTGCAGTGTGGAAGGGCCAGCCCTTAGGTGTCCAACTTCAGAGGGAACTCAAGGTCCCAAGTCAAGGCTCACAAGAGGGGGGAGGGGCAAAACTTAGGGACTATGAGAGAGTGCAAGTGCAGAAACAGAGTTCTCAGAGGGAAAAGGGAAAGGGAAACAGCTCAAACCAGTACACATAGGGGTATAAGGAGGTGGTAAAGAAGCAAAGATAGGCTGGTGGGCATACCCAATAAAGAAAAATGCTGGTACACCCATAAGCTTGTTAGAACATACTATTTAGAGAGTAGGATCTCAAAGGATCAAGTTTAATTCATAGACTATAACTTAAATATTGCCATGTATTAAACCATATGCTCAAACACATAAAGGGATAGGGATTCCTATCATAAACAAAAAGAAAGCAACATGCTAATTGAAATACTGAGCTCCACAAAAACAACAAATAGAAATGGATACATAAACTATAAATAAACACATTATTGTGATGCTGAAGTTTAAATCAGGACGTACTAGTTTCAAAGAAACAAGTAGAGAAAAATAGTAAGTCTTGTAAACAGGCCACAATGCAGACAAGAAGAGAGAATATTATTGTGTATAAGTGTAAGTTAGGAAGACTGTGTGTTGTCCTGAGTTTTTGAAAAAGTTGTGCCTTTATAGTGTGAAAATCATGCGGAAATAAGGTAAGAAAATAGTTAAGGAACTGAATATCAATTAAGAATCAATCGCACAAGACTTCCTTTAATCAAGGAATTCAAATTCAAACGGGTAAGAACTATTTAAAGAAAGAAATTAGCTAAGCACTTTGTGCAAAGTAGGCAATTGGAGGTAAATACATAAGGGAGTTATTTAATGATAGAATTTAAAATACACGGTTGTACAAATAAGGTAAGAAAATCAATTAGTAGCCAGTAAATCAAAGGGTCTCAGATTTTTCAATTATTGGTCCATGAATGAACCGAGTCAGAAAAGATGAGAAAAGGTTTTTTTTTTAACTTAAGTTGAATCACAAGGAAATAAGCGAATAATGGAAAGAAATCAATCAGACATGCTCAGAAGGAAGTTTGAACTGGTCACAGCTTTGAAAGCCACTTTAGAGGGAAGTTCTTCATATATAAAAATCATACAAACATGTTGAGTTGACAGAAGATGTCATGCCTTTGCAAAAATTAGTAGGTAATGGCTGTCACATAAATTAGTAACGCAGAAGAGAAATAGTATCTAGTAGCATACAAAAGGTCCAATGCAAAAGGTCTTAGGAGAATTTATCAAAAAGTCAGAATCGTATGAAAATAAGGATGTCCAAATTCAGTTCAGAAACTCAAAATTGGTCTGAAAGAGTTAGGGAATTTTGAAATAAAACCTTAGTTCAAGCAAATCACATAGCCAAACTCAGAAGAACCCCCATATTCTAGGGTTTCCACCATTAATCGAGTGCAAAGATGAGAGGGCAAGTAATTAAATAAAACAGGTTCAAAAGTCTCAGAGAAGAACTGAAACTCTAACATATTTCTTTCAGCAACAGAAACTCATGAGAAAACATGATAGAAAAGTAACATGCAGAACACAGTAGAAGAGCTCAAAGGAAAAATAGGGTAGAAGAAGCTAATACGAAACATAACGGGAAAAATTGATAAGAACAGTAGAAGAAGCATGCTAAGAAGTTTTAGAAGAACCTTAAACAGAACTCAGTAGACGGAACTTAGTAAGAAACACTTTAAGAACATAATAATGGAAAATACAGTAGAAGAAACACATAAGAACACAATAGGGGAGAATACTATAGAAAAAGCATATGATAACACAGTATAGGAAAATACAGTAGAAGAAATATACAAGAAGCATACAAGAACACGATAGAAGAAAATACAAGAACACAGTAGAGGCAAATACACACAAAAAGAAAAATAAAGTCAGAGAAACATTTAAATACTTTTCAAAAAACCCTAGATCGGAAAAGAAATGGTTTTGAAAGTAGTTTTTGAAAGAAAAGTCAGGAAAATCATTTAAAAGCTTAGGGAACGCATAGATACACAACGGATCTAAAGGAATCAGAAAAACCTCGAAGAGTTAGGGTTTCAAAAGAACCCTAGTAGTGAGAAAGGCTTGGAAAAGTCACTGATCTAAGCCGGAGAGGTCAAAACTAAGCTCGAACAACCATGGCATTCGGAGCTAGGCCGGAGATGGCCATAAAACTCGAACCAAATGAAGCCTGGACCAAGCTCCGTCGTGGTCAGACCTTGAATCCTTAAAAACCAAGCATGTGGGAGTCGTAGAAGGCCGATATAGGACTCCGATGGCCTTGGAAGCCATTGATTTTGGTGGCTTTAGGGTGGAAGTGGTGGGAGGCGGCTAGGGTTTGAGAAGCTTCGAGAGATTTTGAGAGAATGGGGGGGGGGTCAGAGGCGACTTGGTAGATGGAAAATGATTTAGGTTTAGGGGGTATTGATAAAATTAAAAAGGAAAGGGGTAATTGTGGCCGTTGATCATTTCGATCAACAGCCTAGATTAAACGGGGAGCCGAGCGGGTCGTTTAGATGGGCTGTGGGTCGAGTAGTTTTAGGAATTGGGCTGGGCGATTTGAAATTGAAATTGGGTTGGATTATGGGTGCCAAATCTGGCCAAAATTAAAATAAAAACATTCTAACATTTAAATAGCCATTTCCCCTTATTTATTTTATAAAAAATAGTAAAATAATTTTTTGAAATAAATTAAAGTACTAAATTAATTAATAATATATAAATATTAGATTAAAAATACTGGAGCCAATTTTGTAATTATAAACGCAATTAAATCTTAAAATAGGCTAATATTACAATTATATGCAATTTAGCTTTTAAAATACTAAATAAATTTATAAAAATATACAAAAATTATGTTATCTATATTTTAGCATAAATATAAAATTCCAATAACTAAAAATAATAATTTTGAAAATAACCATTGGGCTTTTATGGATGAAAAAAAGAAAATAAATCATTTAAAACATTAAAATTATGGAAAAAATAGTAAAATGCTTGGATATACTTATATATAGGTATACATGCTATTTTAAAGATATTTTGCATATAAAATATATACAAAAAAATTGAGTATCAACAATGATGTGATGCTCCTGAATCAACAATCCATTCATCATTTGTCAATTTCGACAAGAAATAATATATATCATTACCTATCATGTTAACCTGAGTGTTGTCCCCTGTGTCCTTGTTCAACAAGTTGAGAATCTAGTTGTACTGCTCCTCGGTGAAGTGAGGAATTTTCCCTTCTAACATTCCTTCAAGGTTGTATTGTGCTTGTGTTTGACCTTCCATGTTGCTGGAGATGTTGTTCACAATAACAAATGGTTGTCTACCATTCCCAGATTGTCCTCCAAATCCAATTGGACCTCTATAACTAGCTGAAGCTGTAGCATTTTCACCCCCATAAGCAGCATTTCCATTTCCATAGGGTCCTTTCTTCCTTTCCTTGAAATCAGTAGGATATCCAACTAGCTTATAGCAAATCTCCTTTGAATGTCCCTTCATACTGCAATAGTCACATACTAAAAACGGCTTCTTCCCTTTATAAGTCTGTCTACGATTCATCTGTATAGCCATTGGATCTCCTTTCTCAGTAGATACATTCAAACCAACAGAATGTTGGCTTTCATCTTCAAATATCATAGTATAAGCCTGATTAAGTATGGGTACAGTTGCTTTTAACAGGATTTGCCTTCTAGCTTGGTCATACGAGTTGTTTAGACCACTAAGAAATTGCAATAACCTCTATTGATAGAAGTGTTCAATATAGTCCTTCGACTTAGCACAATCACAACCAGGTAGAAGTACCATTGCATCATATTCAGCCTACAATTCCTTCAATTTTGAAAAATACACAGAGACTGAATTAGTACCCTGTGATAGTGTCGCAATTTGCGATGAACTTGAAAAATCCTCATGCGATTCACTTTGTCAAATCGCTCTTTTAAGTCCTGACAAACAGTGTGAGAGTTAGATGCATACACAATTCCACTTAGGAGGTCAACTGATATTGTGTTCATGATCCATGAGAGGACTGTCGCGTTGCAAGTATCCCATTCCTCTTGCAACTCTGCCTCAAATGATTCTCGCTTAAAGGTACCAGTTACAAATCCTAATTTCCTCTTTGCCATGAGAGCAATCCGTATCGATCTGCTCCACATTCCATAATTCCGATCCAGTGAGTTTCACGGGAATCAATATCATACCAGGTGCATCTCCTGGATTCATGAATAGAGGATGAGTGTAGGTAAGTTTATCAACTGAAAGTTTTTCCGCCATAGCTGAGTAAAATGAATGGAATTTAATTCGATTACTTCACTGTTAATCTTCAACCGTGAACCTCGAACATCTACTTGTGTATTAATGCTCTGATACCATACCAAAATACTGCAATTACTTCGTGAATTATGAGCATCAATGATCTAGAATGTTCTAAGGAGAAGAAAAAGAAAATGAATTGCAGAGGAAGAAGAAGAAAGTGAAAGTCTAGTGTTTCATTGCCACTAACAGATATTTATATACAAATATCCTAATCGCCTAATCACAACTAATTACATCTTACAATTAATTACAACTAACTTAAGACACCTTAGTTGACATCTAGCTGGCAGCCAGCGGTACACAGCTTGCCACAGGGCATATCACAATAGTACTCCAATTAGTGAACAAAATGCTTCGAGATTTGGCCCACAGGTTTAACTAAGGTATAATTTTAATCCTTCGAAATTGTGGCTGCAATTTATTTAAAGTTTCAGATCTGACCAGCGGATTTTTTTTTACAATGTTTTATTTTAATGTGGATTTTTGAAAATATTGAGAATGAGACCTTGATTATTCGTTGTGGCTATGGTGGTATTTTGGCATACAAAATCACAGTGAATTACAGTCCTATTTTAGCTAGTTTACGAGGACGGAAGGCATATGCCATAGAGTTGAATGTGAATTCATAGTTCTAATGTCAATGGAGGTGGATTATGAAATAGGGGAAAAATCAATAAAGTATTTAAGGAAAATTATAGAAGTTGGTCCCAATTAATTTGTTATATAAGAGTGGCAGTACTGGTGGCCATGGTGATGGCAAATAAAGTCCACTGCATAGTTCTTATAGGAATCACAAAATTTGAAATTTCCACGTGTTATTACTTATTTCTTCAAATTAACTTATACCATGTGGTATACTAAAATTATGTTCTCAGTTAATATTGATATATTTGCATATTGTACAATATATTATTATTATTATTATTATTATTATTATTATTATTATTATTATTATTATTATTATTATTATTATTATTATTATTATTATTATACTATTTTGGTTTAGTAGACCGTAATTACAGTTGAATTATGGTATACCGAGGTTATTGAAATGTTAAGTGATATTCAAAATATATATGATATATTATGCAGTATATCATGATTACGGTTAAATTATGTAAAAGAAAATAAAATAGATTAAAAAAAAATAAAGAGAGTGAATAAACAAAAAAAATAAAGGAAAAGAAAGAAATAGAGGCTGGCCTTCAGTGGAGCTTGGGCATAAGAAGGTAAGGGAATCCAAATAATAAAATCTTCAAAAGAAATATATTTTGTCATTTTTTTTAAAAAGGGAACATTTTAGTTATTAAGTTTTTAAAAGGGCTTAGAGTCTTTTCTTCTTCTTTGCAAAATGAACTTTTCAAATTTTGCTAACCTTATTTTTTATGTGGTCATAACAATTTCTACTGTATAAAGTATGTGAGATATGTGGAGCTTCATCCGAATTTTTGATATAAACTCTATTTCTATATCTTAGGTCTAGTTACCATCGTAGAAATTTGATTGATATTTCTTTGAACTTAGTCCTCTACTTTCTCGGAAAAACATTCTACTTACATTTGCATAGTAATACAAGGGAAACTAATTTGTGGCATCAACCCATTGGTCTGATAGAATTATTTTTTGTACAAAGCCATAAATATCTCGATTTCAATATTAAAGAAATAAG
Source organism: Nicotiana glauca (assembly GCA_026770625.1). Lineage (NCBI taxonomy): Eukaryota > Viridiplantae > Streptophyta > Magnoliopsida > Solanales > Solanaceae > Nicotiana > Nicotiana glauca. The sequence continues at coordinate 79,006 of MU776743.1, forward strand.
TTGAGCTCACTGAGCCAGGCGAGAAGATAGACTTAATAATTAGCTAACTCACGAAGTAAGAATTATTCAATATTAATGTAGGAGAAAATAAATCATAGCTTCAACTAATGACTCATTTTCTTTATGTATATCTAAGCTTGAATATATGGAACATAAAAAGCATAACATGGAATGATACAACTAGCTCTGATATCATGATAATAAAATGAACTTTGGATCTAACTCCCTAAAAGCTAGTCCATAAGGTGAAAATTATCTAAAATTAAGAAGGGGACTTTACATAATTGTCACAATTTAAAAAAAATATAATAAATTTTTAGCATAAAATTCAATATTACAGATATGGCAGGAAAATATTATATTTGTAGCACACAGTTCCATTAAAATAGGAATATTAACTATTAATCCCTAAACATAAGAAATTTGAATGAAAAGTTAAAAATTATTTGTACAAAAATCATGTCTTTTTTCTCTCTTTATCTATTAGCTTTCCTTTCTTTTTCTTTTTCTTCGTCTTCTTAGTTTTGGTTTCTACCGAAGCCAATATATTTTTTAAATTTGTTCCATTCATTTTATTTTTAATTATCTTTCTTAAGTTTTTCTCTTAATTCTTTCTTCCTTTCTTAACATAAAGCTCTTATTTCGATAATAATATACGTTAATATATACAATACATATATATAAAAATATACTTTGAATTAACACATATAAAATATACAAAATATATACATAAAAAATACATCTTCAATTAAGATGACACTTAGACATGTGAA
>MU776743.1:82631-112240 GCA_026770625.1 Nicotiana glauca
TCCACCGGTCCCACAAAAAGTATAGATTCTCTGTCCCACATCCCAGATAAGGCGTTATCTCGTAGTGGGTTGATCGTTTCGGCTCCAAATCACAAAATTTTCAACTTTCCAAAAACCTTAAATCGAGGTATTGCAACTTAGTTTTTGTTAAAACTCGTATAAAAAAATACATATTAGTTGTTTTTGATGTGCTCTATATTATTTTGTGATTGTTTTGCGATTCAAGTAATTTGTTATTATTTATCTGGACTATAGTATTAGTGTGCTAAAAATTAGTAAAATAGAGATATTGTTATTAGTTGTTAAAAAAACATTAATTAGTTATTTTTTGTGATATATGTATTTTCGTGATTGTTTTTTATTAAATTAATTTGTTGTTGTTATCCGCTTTAGATTATTTATTTGCTAAAAGACTAGTAAAATAGGTAAATTGTTAGTTTAGTTCCCTATAGTAGTATCTTGTGGCCTAATATAGTGCTCGTATTTTTAATATAGTGCCCTTTAGCATAGTATCCTTGTATTATTGAAATTAATCATTTAAGTATATCTTAAACCCAAAAATACGTCAAAAAATCTTATAGTTTAAACACAAACTCTCTCCAATTCTAGTCAACAAACGTAATAAAATTCCATAAGAAAACAACAATATTTATCAAATTAAGTATTGTTATATGAATATTTAATAATTACTTCCTATATAGTTATACAACTTAATAATTTAATTTTGTTATAGTAAAAAAATAAGTGAGTAACAAACATACATATAAAATAATAAAATGAACATATGAATAATAAACTAACATATACAATAATAAACACACATATAAAATAATAAAATAATATATAAATAACAACCCTGTTGAGTGATAAACCGGAGAAATTTTCTCATCATGAACACAAGAATTTGGATTGCTTGGTGCTACTGGGCCTTGATATCAAGTCTGGAACCAAAATATGAATATTTAATAAACAAAACCTGTATAGTTGTGAAAACTAATTATCTAATTTCATTATAGTCAAAAATAGGTGAGTAGCAATCACACATATAAAATAATAAAACTAACATATAAAATAAGAAAGAAACATATTAAATAATAAACAAACATATAAAATAGTAAACTAACATATAAAATATTAAAGTAACATATAAAAATATATAATTATAATATTTAAAATGTATCAACTTAATTAATAATATAGTAAAAATATCGATTAAATTTTAAATATTAAAGGTATTGCAATATATTTAAGCAATGAAAAAGAAAAATACATTAATTAATATTGTTCAATTTACATTAGTCGTCATGGAGGTTCCGTCTTTGCATCCTGGACCTGCCTCGCTAGAGCTACTGTTGCTACAGCCCGAGCACAAGTCTTCCTACATATGGGAGGGAAAGTTATTGACCCACACGTTCCGTGCTAGAAGAGTAGACAATATGTGGGACTTTCTTAGGGCCCACTATCTCCATCACTGTATAGTCAGACGGCTTCAGGATACGGATTTCTATAAGATTATTGAGATCGCCCAACTACATCTGGATTGGTAGTTGATCACGACTTTGATAGAGCGGTGGCGACCGGAGACACACACTTTACATTTACCCATTAGCGAGGCCACTATCATGCTTCAGGACGTGGAGGTTCTGTATGGGCTGCCAGTTAATGGACATCCTGTTGCTTTACTGCATGCCATCAGAGAGTATATCGAAGATCAGTACCTAGAGATGTTGCATCGGCTCACCGGTTTCCAGCCAGCGGATGAGGGTGCAAGGGCTAGACATTTGCAGTTGACGCCTGTCCTATTGCATCTGGAGGCGACGCATGCTAAGATTACGAATGATACATCGGATCTTCATATTAACCGGTACAAGAGGTTGCTGCTGCTGCTTATGTTTGGAGGGGTATTGTTCCCAAACACTTCGGGAAACCTAGTTAGCTTGAGATATCTTCATTATCTTGAATGACTAGATGATTTACATGATTACAGCTAGGGGCCTGCTGTTCTTGGTTACTTGTACAGGAAGATGTGCCGGGCGAGCATGGGCACCCAACAAGACATTGCGGGATTTTTGCCGCTGTTGCAGGTGAAAAGATAGTCAAATACTCTCTTCATTATAACATACATAGTAAAAATATACCTTAAATTTTATGTCTACATTGTACATTAGGTTTGGGCCTGGGAGCGGTTCTTGCAGTTGTAGCCACCTCTACCACCCATCGCTCTGGTGCACCACCTCCACCGTTTCTCCCTTTAGCTAGGAGGTGGGTTGATAGACGAGGACACGAATGCGAGTATGAGGCTCGACATAATCTCCCCTATTGCAGGGATTTGTTGGATTTGCTAGAGGCCGCGCAGGTAAATGTATAGTTAAGTTGACTTGGCCTGGCTTTATATATGTTACGTATACTCACGGTTCCTATATTTACTTAATAGCTCCTTTGGAGGCCATACATCAATGAGCTAATAGCAGGTTTGCCCGATTATTGCTCGACCGACCGACTTATGTGGAGCTCTTCCGTCCCGTTGATATGTCTCTATGTTGTCGAGCATCATGCCACCAAGCGAGTCCTTTGGCAGTTTGGTTGACCGCAGCTTGTACCTACACCCCCGCTTGGATTAGGACATATTACCAGTGGGATGATTGTTCCACGGTTGGCCAGACATATGTGGCATGGCCAGAATTGCGGATCGAGATTTGGGACCAGCGACATGACCTGATTCCGCCACCCCCTCCACCTGAGCGTACGGATGGTGAGCATGATTATATGGGATGGTATTGGAGCATTACCCGACTTTTTATCGGAAATACCATTCATCGCATTAGCAGTCGGTTCGTTTCATACGCCGGAGGGGATGAGGCACTGGTATGTCATTTCGTATACTTACTTATAACGTTAACCTAGTGTTCAATAATTAATATTTTATATTTTGTGCAGGCTATTGGGCTACATCTGTTCTACCAGTTGGGACTGCAGATGCAACAACATACCGGTGAGGGAATAACCGCTTTGCACGAGTATGGCTGGCAGGTTACAGATCTGGCTTTCGAACATTGCAGTGAGCCCGAGATTATGAGCGCTTAAGATACAAGGCTGATTATGTGGTGCCAAAGCAGTACTAGCGTGGGCCAGCAGTGGTGCCTAAACGTGGTCGACATGGAAGGTGTGCCCAGAGAGGTAGAGGTGTCCCACGAGGTCGTGGGTGTCAAGATATTTCTTAATGCAAGATAAATGCAAAATTAATGGAAAGTTTTTTCTACTGATTTGTTAAGCAGAAATAATAACTAAACGCGCTAGGCTTTTATAGGCAAAAAAAAACGCATAGCATGTTATTTTACCGCATTATGTTTCAGGTGACAATGATTCTTTAGGATACAATACAACTTTTCCAGAATGACAACTTTTTCAGGTCTACAAGACAATACACATAACGTGATATTTCATCGCGCTATGCTTTGCGTGATAATTATTCTTTGGGGTACAATACAGCTTTTCCAGAATGATAGCTTTTTCAAGTTGACAAGACTATACACATAACGTAGTATTTTACCGCGCTATACTTCACGTGATAATGATTCTTTCGGGTATAAGAAAGCTTCTTAAACTGAACCAATTCATATGTATTTCAAATACCTTTTGAATAAACATTACAACATCCATTTAAAAATGCCACTAACATTTAACAAGTGGTTCAAAAAGAGGCAAAAGGGTGAAGGTAGTTTAACAGATCCCCATAGAACACGTCTTAACACTATCAATTCCTACCTTGAAAAAAATATGCTAGGTTGCTACACTGACTTGGTTGATGATAAGTGGTATAGTATTTTGCGTACCTTGGAAAAACAACCTATCAATATACACACTGATCTCAAAGTTGCAGGGCACATTATTGAGGGCAAAATGCATTCTACAAAGCCTCAAGGTATGTGAATTTGGGGCGAAAAACTACATGGGTTCTCCTTTACTCAAAACAGTGTGATTACGAAGTACTATGTCACTGGCATGGGATTGTTGTGCTACAAGCATTGTCTGTAGCCTTCCAAACAAACACAAACAAAGATGAACCAGAAATGATTCGGCATTTGATGAAGAATATTCTAGAGATGGAAAAGGCACTAGCTGTTCATCATGCAATGGATGATCTTAACTTCTTGGGAGGAACGGAGGATCACTACTGGGAATTATTAGAGAATGATAAATTACATAGAGACAATGATTATCCTATTTTCCCAACAGTTGTCGAGTGGGAGGGACTACATGTATTTCTACTATAGATGTTGGATGTAGGTGTCCCATATTATTGTACAAAATCAAGCAAGTGGTCTTCTTGATGATAGCAATGAAATTCGAGAAATGTGTATCAATAGGGGCCTAGATCACGATGCCCTCGGTCCCGAAGGGTACGTACACAATGTTGACGAAGAAGTTGAAGACATTGACAATGAAATGATGCCAGACATCGACGATAATGGCAAATGACAGCTTGATGGGCTTAAGGTCTTTTAATCTATGTTTTGATAATCTAACAAACTTTCTATATATAACCAGATAAAAAAATAAGAATGATAGTAAAAAGCCAGAGGGAACATATGGGGAAACATGTGTAAGTAAGGGCATAAAGTCAGGGGGAACCTGTGGTCTACTATTATTCAATCTGGTTCTCTAAGCTCTAACTCCTCGTTTTCAATGCTAAGTTTGTCATCATCAAAAAGGGGGAAATTGATAGGTTTTCAATATCTTTGCCTTGTGTTTTGATGATCTAACAAACTAAATGTCAAGAACTAGATAGGGAACCTGGCTCACTTGGATTACACTGCATCTAACGGATTCCAGCCAAATGTGAACTTGCTATAGTTTTAGGAGGTAGGAACCCAAACAAGGACCTGATACTCTTATGGGTTCCTCATAGCAGTACAAAGTCAATTGGCCACAACTGGAAACGAAGTGACTGGATGCACTATTTCTGCCGCACTGCACTATTTCCAACGCCCACTCATTCTCTGACCAACTAAAGTGCTCACATCATTTCAAGTGATATGATCAAGGTGCAACTACAATGAATTTATACAAAATATCATCCACGTTACTCAACTCAAGACAATTTGGGCAGTGTGCACAAGTACCAGATTAGGAACCTGATCCCTTGGTGCTCCCCTGATAGAAGTACAAGTCAACTATATAACTGGAACGCAACTGCAGAAAGTAACTGTACGCAACTGTACAAAGAGGAACATAACAGGGATCTGGTCCCTTAGGGTTCTCTAACAGAAGTGCAAGTCAACTACAGCTGGAAAGCAACTGCTGAAAGTGATTTCCTGCAACTATACACACAGTAGTGCATCCCATTGAGAAAAAACATGTTATTAACCAAGATTTGACATCACCATTGTGAATTGGCATCACCATGGTAATGTCTTTTATAATATAACAACCTAGTGCATGGGATCTGATTACTTGAACACTTGCAGAATCACAAAAGGAAACATTCTCTCAAGTGCTCAAGAACCTTTCTCAAGAACAAAGCTGCTGCAACCTCAAGGACTTGATCCAAGATTGATGATATCTTAAGTCCTTAGGATTGTTGAGTCTTTGTTATGTGTTCTTCATTGTAACTCCTATCCTGCTTTCTTAGAAGCGTTGATTAGGAAACCTTTGTAAATCCGTAAACTCCCTGAGTTTATGTTGTGGTTAGGTTTAGTCATAAGCAAGAGCCTTTGTAACCATAGTGTGACAAAGTGGCTTATGGTAGAAACATCACAAGTTAGTCAAAGCCTTTGTAACTAGAATAGTTATAAAGTGGCTTGTGATGAGAGCATCACAAGTTAGTTGAAGTCTTTACAATAGGTTATTGTAAAGTGGCTTGTAATAGGGCGATTGCAAGTTAGTGAAGTTAAAAGCCTACAGGTGTAGGTCGTGGTTTTTTGACCCCCTTGTGTGGAATTTTTTCACGTAAAAACCATCTTCCTTATTTACATACAGCTTTACTAGCATTCACAGCAGAACCCCGTAAAGGACCAGGTACTCTACTGGTTGGTAGAATCACACAAAATAACAATTGATATCAGAGCGGGTTCCTCCTATCAGGCTAACACCTAGGAAGAATCCTCATGGCTGCTCCACCAGCTTTTGAAAGGAGAGAACAAAAGAAGGAAAAGTGCCTGTTACTTAAAGCTGATAACAATAATTCGAGTGAGGAAGACAGTGACATGACTTACTTAACCAAAAGATTTTAGAAGATGGTCAGAAGAAATGGAGAAGTGCTAAAAAGGGACAACTCTGACAGATCAAAGAACTATGATCTTTGTTACAAGTGTGGAAATGCCGAACACTTCATGAAAAATTGTCCTCTCTTGAAGCAAGAATTTTCCAAGAACTTCAAGAGAAAAAGATCAGCTGACAATATAATGAGACATGCTCTTGCAGAATGGGGGGATTCCTCTAGTGAGAAAGATGATGAACCTGGTACTGGTGATAATTCTATGATGGTAGTTGAAGTGTAGGAGATTGAATATGACTCAACTTTTGCTTTAATGGCTCAATCAGGTAATGATGAAGACGATGACAACAAAGAGGTAAATTTTAGGGATGTTCAGAGAAATCTGAAATACTATTCTCCAAGAAAACTCATGTGTTTAGCTAATGTATTAATCGATGCCTTTCATAGTCTTGTGGAGGATAAGGATTCCTTGACCTTAGAATTACTAGAATCTGAACAAACTAGAGACGACTTAGTGACTGTAGTTACTGACCACAAGAAAACTATTGAAATTTTCAGAAAAGAAAAGAATGATCTTTTGGCAGAAATTACAGACATAAGGGAAACAATAGTGAAACCTTGGACTAAGTCAAAACCTGAAAACTTTGGAAAAGGAAAGGAGATAGCCAGTAAGGAACACATTAGGCTTGAAAATGATTTGAAAGCTGCTAGAACTAGGATATGTGGTGAACTCGAGAAAAATAGGCAGCTTCAAGCTGAATTGAAGAAAGTAAAAAGTGATCTTGAGAAATCTCTCAAGTGTACATGGTCCTCAGATGCTGTCACTGTCATGTACTTCAACAATAATGGAAACAGGCAGGGTATCAGGTTCCAAAAGGAGAAAACTCCTTACAACCCTCACAAAAGGCACGTCACAGTTCCTGATAACTGTCTGTGTACCCACGTGGGAACAATGGACACTTCAAGGAAAATTACCAGGCATGGCTCAATCTTTTCAGAAAAACAAAGTGTTTACTGACAAAGTGACTACTAACAGGGGACCATGTACCGCTCGCAAGAAACTAATGTTGCCTGCATGGACTAGAAAATCCATTTTCCATCCCTTTTATCATAACAAGGGACCTAAACTAGTTTGGGATCCTAAATCTAACCCATAATTAGATGTGCAGGGAAAAGTGGGAGGAAGTGGACCGCAATGGACCATGAACAGTGGATGCTCAAAGCACATCATTGGAAGCACCATAGACTCTCTCTCACTGAAAGCCCTGCAGGAAGGGAATTTATCCTTTAGAAAAATGGGGGGGGGGGGGGGTACATTCTCGGTGTTGAAAAAGTTAGAAAGTCTCTTTGTCACTCAATTAAACGTGTACTATATGGATGGCCCGAAGTATAGTCTCCTGAGTGTCTCTCAAACCTGTGAAAAAGGGATCAATGTAGAGTTCTTATCAAAAGTGTGCACAGTTACCAATCTGGTAACTGGCGAAATGGTCTTAGTAGCCAAAAGTCACAAGAACATATACGTTGCTAACTTTGGAATCTCTACACGCTGGTGATATGAGATGCTCGAAGTCAGTTGATGATGACGCAGAACGTTGGCATATAAGATTGGGGCATGCAAGCTTCTCATTTCTGAATAAATTGATTCAGAAGAACCTGGCTTGTGGTCTGCCAAATTCAAGATTCACTTGGACACTGTTTTTGAGGACAAAAGATGAGACTCTTGAGGTTTTATTGGTTCTTGTCAAGAAGATTCAAGTGAAGATCAAATTGAAGGAAGAATGGATCAAATCTGACCACGGGACAGAATTCAACAACGTCAGACTTGATAAGCTTGTGACACAAAGAAATGGAATCACACACAACTCCTTAGCACCAAGGAATCCACAACAAAATAGTGTTGCTAAAGGAAAGAACATAAGTCTGGAAGACATGGCATGGGCAATGCTCATCAATAATGGAATCTCCAAGAAATTTTGAGCAAAAGTAATAAACATATGCATGCTACCTAACGAATAGGTGTATGATCAGGTCCCTCCTGGACAAAGCCTACTATGAGCTGCAAAATGGAAGAAAATCAAAGGCAACTCATCTGAGGACCTTTTTGAATAAAACTGCCATGTTCTCAACAATAGGAAGGACCAACTTGGGAAGTTTGATGCAAAAAGGCGATAAAGGAATTTTTCTGGGATACTCTCTACAAAGCAAAGTAGGTGAAGGGAGATTTCCTGTGCTATTCAACGAGACACCTTCATCTAACAAAGGAGGGAACAATGTTGATCAAGATAATGAACCATTTTTAGTCCCTAGGAAATATTTGGTATTTCAAAGGGGAAGGTTGATATGATGAGTCAAATGAAAGAGACAGGTGGAAACAATGCAACATCCTCCTCCACCTCTCAAGAGGAACCTGGTACTTAAATTACTACCACTGAAGTTGACGAAAAAGTCTAAGATGCAGTGCAAGGAACTCTACAAGTAACAGAACAAAGAGTGCATGGAAATCCATTTAACTTACCCAGTTCCTCTACCAATCAAACTTCAGCCCCAAATTGGAAACACAAAAGCTCCCATCCACTTGATAATATAATTACCCCCTTGATTCTAGAGTTTAGACAAGATCAAAAATCAAAAATTCCCTAGCATTCTCAGCATTTCTATTCCAAATAGAACCCAAAAATATCAAGGAGGCCTTGAAGGATGCAGACTGGATTACTGGAATGCAAGAAGAACTACATCAATTTGAAAGAAACAAGGTATGGAACCTGGTACCTAGACCCTCAGATAGAACCATCATAGGGACAAAGTGGGTATTCAGGAATGAGCTAGATGAACATGTAAATACTATAGGGAATAAAGCAATGCTTACAATCAGGAGGAAGTGATCGATTATGATGAGACTTTTTCCCCAATAGCTCACATGGAAGCTATTAGGATCCACATTTCCTTTGCTTCACATATGGAATTCACCCTATTCCAAATGGATGTGAATAGTGCCTTCCTGAATGGTTTTCTCAAGGAAGAAGTCTATATCAAGCTACCTCTAGGTTTTTGAACGTCATCTACATCCTGAACATATATTCAAATTGGATAAGGCACTGTACGGATTGAAGCAGGACCCTAGAGCCTGGTACGAGAGAATATCCAAGTTTTCTTAGAAAATGGCTTCACAAGAGGAAAGATTGACAATATATTGCCTTTGAAGAAATAGGGAAGGAACCTGCTCATTGATCAGATTTATATGGATGACATCATATTTTGAGCTATAGCTTACTCATTATGTGAAGAATTTGCTAAACTCATGGGAAGTGAGTGTGAAATGAGTACAATTGAGGAGCTGAATGTCTTCCCGGGTCTTCAAATGAAGCATTCCATAAAGGGAACGTGTATCAGTAAGCAAAAATGCATCAAAGAACTCTTGAAAAGGTTTGATATGGAAGCATGGGAATCATTGGATCTCTACTCTACCTTACTGCCAGTAGGCCGGGCATTGTATTCAGTGTGGGATTACGTGCAAGGTTCTAATCAAATCCTGAATAATCTAATCTGAAGGATGCTAAGAGAATTCTGAGATATTTGGGCACACAGATCCTGGTTCTGTACAATCCTTCAGGGGACAATTTCAACCTTATTGGTTATCCTGAGGCTGATTATGCAGGCTATTTGGTGGACAGGAAAAACACGTCTGGAATGGCTCATTTCCTTGGATCATGTTTTATCTCAGGGGTACAAGGAAACAAAACTTAGTAGCTCTCTTAACATCTGAAGTAGAATATGTTGCAGCTACCTATTGCAGTGCTCATTCACTATAGATCTAGAAACAATGTGGAAAAGGGTCTTATCTGTATAAGATTTTGTTGCATAGAAGATCAAATTGCAAATATCTTTACCAAAGCTCTGAGCAGGGAACACTTTGAGAAACAGGATGGCACTGGGGTTACTTAAATCTAATTGAGAACCTGGTTCTGCTGACATGACTATGATAGTCACACTAAGGTAAAATTTGGCTAAAGTGTTTTTTGACTAGGCCGAACTTAAATCTATACCATTGCAGGTAAACACGCATGATGATCATAGAAGCTAAAAGTACAATGTTGAACTTCGGAGGAGAGTTGCAAAACGCTTTGACAAAAACAGGTCAGGAACCTGGTTCATGTACCACAGGTCAGTAGTAATGTGTTTTTCGCATGCTTATTCAAAAGGATAGCAAAATTAATTCAACCGCCACATCATCCGACTTTTCAGACCAGTAGTTCTAAACCATTGTCTCCCTCTGCATCTTTTTAGTTTTTCCTTCAAAACTTTCTACCACTTTTTTCACCATGGACAACGAACAATCGTCTCCTTCTCCTGCCATCAACATCACTCCCACATCTCCACCGCCTTTAACACTACCACCAAAAACCCACTTCTTTACGATCCTTGATACTACTGTACCCATACTGATTTCCTCCTCATCTCCAATCACCTCTACTCCTTCGTCAAACCCTATCTCACTTCCAATTGTTACAAACCCTACTTCTTCTCATTTTTTTGAGCAAACGAAAAGTACTACTACCTAGGTGTCAGAGGTCTCTGAGGAAGATTAGATCAGTACTTTAACTCATCCGTTCTAGGCTTAGCGGCTCCCACAGATACACCAGAAAAGCAAGCGACACTAAATATCATGGCTATCACTGTTGAGAGTCTTATGAATAATGGAGCCTTCCCTCTGTCTAAATCTCAGGGGGAAGATACTTCATTCTTAGGGAATAAAAGGACTCTGGTATTTTTTGAGTCTCCGATTCATGACACCCTCACTGAAAAACCTATTGAAGAACCTGATTCTCTTTTCACTAAAACAAACTAGGCGGTTGCAGAAGAAAGAGGCTTTTGAGTCTGCCTTGCAGAAGAGTAAGTAGAGTATTAGGAAAAAGAAGAAGAAGTTGATAAAATAGGGGGAAGTTGTGGCTGACAAACACATTCTAGTGGTTAAGGTTGATAAAAATTCTGTGGAGGAACCTAGTTCCTTAATGAAAAGATTTACAAAAGTTTGTGGTTGAGAAAGATTTGTTTGAGGGTTCCATTGTGGCTGTTGCAAGCAGGAACGGGAAGTTTGTTGAAATGTCTAGAAAACAAAAGTGGGAAACTATGGGAGGACCTGGTTCAATGAAGACCATTCCAAGTGACCGTGGCCTTGGGTAGGAGAGTTAACTCAGAAAAGTCTTGTGGGGTCGCACGCCTGCCCGACAATCTAGGAGATGGCAGGTATGAGACAAGTTCTGAACCTACGGGAGAAACTACTTGACTAACAGTTGTCTGCAAATACACGCATGGACCTGGATCTCAAAACCATTGCTACCTCCTCTTCCAAGCCTTCCTCTTCTAGTGCCCCCAGGATCCTCCCAGTGGCCAGTTATCTTTTTCTTTGATGATTTTATGGCTATTATTTTCTCTTTGTTTGTATTTTGTGATGGTACGTTGGATTTCGCAGTTGCTGCTCCTGTTGAAACAATCAAATTTCTTATCAATGAAACATCTCTTATTTTGCTTGTACAATGCTTATTTTCCTTTTTGCTTCTCTTTTCTATCATGTTGTGTGCACATATGTGGCATAAATTAGCTTTGTCAGACTTCTTTATGCCTTTTTTTAATCTGATTGTGTCTTTTTGTTAATTCCAAAAGGGGAAAGAATTGATTAAACAGAAATTATAGCAAGTAATTAAGGGGGAACATATACGTTTGCTGGTACCTTATCTGGTTACTGTGATGATCCGACCCGTCATCTCATGAGTTACCGCCCTATTTCCCCCATTTTTTTGCTTCTTTATGCTTCATTATAAGAGTCTCGTGTGAATGAGTTGATTTGGATTGGTTTTCGAAGGAAATGAGACACTTAGTCTCTTTAAGGAAGGCTTATTTTGGAAAAGTCAACCGGATATTGACTTATGTGTTAGAGGGATCGGATATGGATTCTGATGATTCGGTTAGCTTTGGGGGGATGATTTGTGACTTAGGGGTGCGATCGGAAGTGATTTTCAAAGTCCGGTGTAGAATTAGGCTTGAATTGGCGAAGTTAGTATTTTGGCGAATTCCGATTGGTAGGTGAGATTTTGATCCGAGGGTCGAAATGAAACTCCGAGAGTTTTCGTGGCTTCATAGGTGATTTGGGATGTGTGTGCAAAATTTTAGGTGATTCGAAGGTGTTTTGGTTGGGTTTTTGATCCAATGCGTATTTCAGAAGTTTTAGAAGAACTTAGGCTTGAATCCGATGAAAATTTGATGGTTTTGGTGTTGTTTGAAGTGTTTTGATGATTGGAGAAGGTTTTAATGATGTTTTAGGATGCGTTGATGCTTTTGGTTGAGGTCCCAGGGGCCTCGGGGTGATTTTGGATGGTTAACGGGAAGTTTTGGTTTGTGAAACATAAGAAATTACAGCTGCTTCTGCAGAATTGGGACCGCAGAAGCGAGGGGAGAGCCGCAGAAGCGGCAGGGATCGCAGGTGCGAAACTGGTGACCGCATCTGCGGAGTTGCAGAAGTGACAAAAGGATCGCAGATGCGGAGTTTGGAAATTTGATGGGATCCGCAAATGCAGAGCTTGGTCTATAGAAGCGGAAGCTGCATATGCGGGGTTTTGACCGCAGAAGCGGTTATTTCCGCAAAAGTGGCCTGTTGACCGCAAAAGCGGGTGTCGCAGGTGCGACCATGGAGCCTCAGATGCGGAAATGTCTGGGCAGTGCTATTTAATTTTAACTTCACGAAGTTTTGAAGGGTTTCATATTTTTTTTACTCGAACTTGGAGAATTGGGGCCGATTTTGAAGTGGGATTTCAAGGGGTTTCGATAAGGTATGGATTCTTGAACTCAAAACACGATTTTATGGTGTTATTACATAGATTTGGACTGAAAATTTAAGAAATTGATGGACAAAAATGGTGGTTTAGGGCTTGAAACTTAAGAGAACAAAAATTGGGATTTGTGGGGTCATTTGGACTCCGATTTGTGTATTTTTATATGTATGGACTCGTGGAGAGACAAGGAATCCGTTGATGTAAAATTTTCTAATTTCCAAGAAGTGGGTCCGGGGCTCGGGTTTTGCTAATTTCGAGATTTTTGCTATTTTTCGATTATTTTTGATTGGGTATTGTCCCATTGGCATATTGTGATGTATTCGCTCTTATTTTGGATAAGATTCAACGTGCGTGGAGGCCAGTTTGATGGGCAAAGGCATCGCGAGCCAGAGAATTCACCGGTTCGAGGTGAGTTATGATTGTAAATGACATCCCGAGGGTTTGAAACCCCGGATTTGCACATCGTAGTGCTATATTGAGGTGACTTGCATGCCGGATAGCAAGCGTGGGGTAGAGCACGATTGGGGATTGTGACTTGGTCCGTCCCGATTGATGAATTTACTATGTATTTGACTGAAATTACTTGTTATCATCATAATTTGGGCTGATTGCCATATTTGGGCTTCGTGCCAGCTATTTGAACCCTTCGGGGATTGTTGCTGATAATTCCTCACTAGTTTAATTATATAATTGAACTCAGTCATGTATTTTCCACTGTTTTAGAACTCAGCCAAGTTTATTATGCCTTAAACACTCGAAATGATAATTCAAAAAATATTTTGAGCTAGCATCATGCTTTATTGTTGCCCGAGTGGCTTATGTGATTTCTGTTGACTGAGTAAGGTCGAGGGACTGTATGGTGAGGATACTTATGGATCGGGCTGCACGCGCGTAGCAGTGTGACACTGATATTGATATGAGGCCGAGGGCCTAGATTGATGCCACGAGATGGCTTGTTATTGCACTTGGGCCGTAAGGGCCCCCTCCTGGAGTCTGCACACCCCAGTGAGCGCCGTCGACGATAAACGGATCGGGCTGCACGACACAGCGATATGCGGATCGGGCTGCATGCCGCAGCAGTACTAGTACTATTTTGTGTGTTTACTTTATTTCATTTGTCTGCCATTACCTGTTGTTTGTGCTGCTTCATGTGATATCTACCGGATTACCTGACATTATCTGTTAATCTAGTGTGGTGCTCGAGAGGCGGACTTCTGTGCTTATCTGCACTATTTTTTTTGCATTCATTTGTATAACTGTTTGAAAAAGTCATTTTCAAAAGAGGTTTTAAACTGAGCTAAGATATTTCTAAAGGTTTTACAGCTTCACCGCTTTCTCTCAAAGGGTTTTTTTCACTACCCCTATATAACATGATGGTTTGCTTTACGTGATTTCTTACTGCTCAGTTGTTATTTACCCTTATTACTCACTGAGTTTAAGTACTCACTTTACTCCCTACACCTCGCGTGCAGATGCAGGTATTTGTTCACCCGGTGGTGGGTTTTGGCTAATAAGAAGTAGAGGTATAGGAGTAGCGAGGTGACTGCCTGCGTTCGCAACACCATTTTTCTCTCTTTTGGTTCATTATTCCGGCTTTATGTATTTTAGGTCTTGTAGTTGTATTTATACTCTGATAGATGCTCGTGACTTGTGACACCCCGATTTGGGTTGTGTTTGGGTTTTATTCTGCACTTATTAAAGAGATCTTTTGATAGACCATGGTTATTTAATTATATTAAAGCCGATTAGTTGGCTAGCCTCGTCTTCACGAGAGGTGCCATCACGACCAGTGCAGGGTTTGGGTCATGACAGTTACGTCAAATAGTCATCAAAGTTAAAAGTTTGTCATCATCAAAAAGGGGGGAAATTAATGGGCTTAAGGTCTTTTAAGCTATGTTTTGATGATCTAACAAACTTTCTGTATAGAACCAAATAAAAGACCAAGAATGATAGTAAAAATTCAGGGGGAATATATGGGGAAACATGTGTAAGTAAGGGCATAAAGTCAGGGGGAACCTGTGGTCTCCTGTTATTCAATCTGGTTCTCTAAGCTCTAACTCCTTGTTTTCAATGATAAGTTTGTCATCATCAAAAAAGGGAGAAATTGAAAGGTTTTCAATATCTTTGCATTATGTTTTAATGATCTAACAAACTTAATGTCAAGAACCAGATAGGGAACCTAACTCACTTGGATTACACTGCATCTAACGGATTCCAGCCAAATGTGAATTTTCTACAGTTTTAGGAGGTAGGAACCCAAACAAGGACCTGATACTCTTGTGGGTTCCTCACGGTAGTACAAAGTCAATTGGTCACAGCTGGAAACAAAGTGACTGCCTGCACTATTTCTGCCGTACTGCACTATTTCCAGCGGCCACTCATTCTCTGACCAACTAAAGTGCTCACATCATTTCAAGTGATGTCATAAAGGTGTACCTACAATAAGTTTATACAAAACATCATTCAAGTTACTCAACTCAAGACAATCTAGGCAGTGTGCACAAGAACCGGATTAGGAACCTGATCCCTTGGTGCTCCCCTGACAGAAGTACAAGTTAACTGTATAGCTGGAATGCAACTACAGAAAGTGACTGTCTGCAACTGTACAAAGAGGAAATCAACAGGGACCTAGTCACTTAGGGTTCTCTGATAGAAGTACAAGTCAACTATAGCTGGAAAGCAACTGCTGAAAGTGACTGCCTGCTACTGTACACGCGATAGTACAGTAGTCACTTCCCATTGAGAAAAAGCATGTTCTAACCAAGATTTGACATAACCATTGTGAATTGACATCACCATGTTAATGTATTTTGTAATATAACAACTTGGTGCATGGGATCTGATCACTTGAACACTTACAAAATCGGAAAAGGAAACATTCTCTCAAGTGCTCAAGAACCTCTCTCAAGAACAAAGCTTCTGCAACCTCAAGGACCTGATCCAAGATTGATACTATCTTAAGTCCTTAGGATTGTTGAGTTGTTGTTATGTGTTCTTCATTGTAACTCATATCCTACTTTATTAGAAGGGTTGATTAGGAAACCTTTGTAAATTCGTAAACTCCCTAAGTTTATGTTATGGCTAGGTTTAGTCATAAGCAAAAGCCTTTGTAACCATAGTGTGACAAAATGACTTGTGGTGGAAACATCACAAGTTAGTCAAAGCCTTTGTAACTAGGATAGTTATAGAGTGGCTTATGATAAGAACATCACAAGTTAGTTGAAGTATTTGCAATAGGGTTATTGTAAAGTGGCTTGTGATAGGGAGATTGCAAATTAGTGAAGTTAAAAGCCTACAGGTGTAGATCGTGGTTTTTTGATCCTCTTGTGTGGGATTTTTCCACGTAAAAATTATCTGCCTTATTTGCATATAGCTTTACTAGCATTCACAACAGAACCCCATAAAGGACCAGTACTCTACTGGTTGGTAGACTCACACAAACTAACACGACTTTTTTTTTTCTTGGGGTGTATGTTCAACTGTTGTACTGAAGTATTAATGCTAAATTTTATTTCATACATTCTACGAGATGAATATGTACATACATTTATTACATAAAATTATTGAAATAAAACATTATGGGTATCCTTGATAATTGGGTAGATTGGATGAACTTCCACTGAGATCTGAATTACAATTGCTCCCCAAACTAGTTGAAGGACATTTACGATAGCCGTGTCCTATTTGCGAGCATATGCCATATTTATGCGCATAAACAGTATCACCAACATTTATTATTTTTCGTATACACATTTTTTTGCATTTGTCGCTGACGCAAAAACTCCATGTTACACACCATTTTAAATGGTTCCAGCGGCCGATAATGCTTAGCACCCACAGACTGCAACTGTCCACTATAGGTGTCTAAGTATGCAACAACAATATATTCTTTATCAACGTAGCTGGTTGCTGCAAAACCTGTATGTTGAAAGCACTTCATGCATGCGAGTACGACATGTGGTAGATGGACTATTTGCCCCAAGAGCATAACCTTCTGGCTTCATTTAAGGTGTGTGTACTATTCCCTCGGTTTTGATACATAGCAGAGCGAACTTCAAAAATATTTCGCTCGTTACAATACTGTAAATATGAATGCCAATGTGCTCGCCTCATGTATTTCTCAAATATTTTCATTGGTATTAGCATAAATTCAACACCCCTTTGCATGAATGATGATGCACCTATAGCCCTTTCAACAAACCTTTCTGCCAACTGCTTGAATGACATCCGCACCATGGCAGTGACGGGCAATCCACGTGTAGATTTTAATAACCCGTTGAAAGACTCTGACACATTTTTAGTCAGAATTTTGCATCGTCTTCCACCATCCGCATGCAATATGCACTTGTCAAGCTCATATCGCATCAACCAACGATAGGCTCCTTCGTCTTCCTGCCTGATCGATTACATACGCCTCTTGTATTTACATTTTTGGTGATCTGTTGCAGCCATCCACATTAAATCATGCAAGTTCTTGCCGGGATATGCCTTCTGGAAATTGGCCTTCAGGCGCCTCACACAGAAATGGTGGTATGCCTACGGTTCCTGCCATGCAGGCAAATTCTGTACAGAACATAAAATACCGCCATGGCGATCAGATATTAGACAAATACTTAAACATTGTCTGACAACGTACTTCTTCAAGTAGTTCAAAAATAGCATCCACGTCTCTTGACTTTCATTGGCACAATTAGCAAAAGCTAGGGGAAATATACTTCCATTAGCATCAACTGCAATGACGATCAACAACTTAATATCATACTTTTTATAGACATGAGTGTCGTCTATGGATATTACCGGTCAACAATGCACAAAACCATCAATTCTGGTTTAACTGCCCAAAACACGTATATGAATATATGTTCTGGTATTCCCGGACTCCACTCAAGCTTCCATTCAACAACAGTTCCAGGGCTAAACTGTTGCAATGCGGCCATGTACCTAGGTAGAGATGCAAATGACTTACTCAGTTATCATAAATAATTTCAAACGCATGTTTGCGCCTGAGAAATGCCTTTCTTTTGGTAATGGTACACCCATATTCTTGGTGGACAGATGTTATACACTCTTTGATCTTACACCTTATGGACGCTTCAATGTGTGGAATTAAGACAAGAGAAATCAAGTCAACATCCAAGTTAAAGTGATTCCAACTGAATGTGTCCATTTCACAATTGTGGGTGCCAATGTATTACCCACAACCCACATATTTGTTTTCTTCTTCCTTGCACGCAACATTCAATTACAACCCGTAAACCATCTACGACAAATAACCTTGTATACATCCGGAGATAACTCTGCTACCATCATCTCACGACAATCTTTTATGCTGTACATTCGCACCGCCCTGCTTAGGCGCGATTTATCAGGAAAAAGCATTCCTTTTGAAAGCACCATTGCTCTAGATTCATCCCATATTACTGTTCAAATTTTGTCAATGTCCCTTGTGAGATCATCCACACCTGGCATACTTGGCAAATGATCAAGGTAGGGAATCTCCCTTGAATGAAACAAAATGTGGGACTCACACATTCTTGGTCTAACGGGAGGTGGAGCATGCTCCCTCGTCAAATCAGGTTCAACATTCCCTTCCTCATCATCACCCTCATTAGGGAAGGGTGTGTCATCTCCAGACTCATCGTCGTTGTTGTTATAATCACTATTCTCTTTCTAACTCTACGCATCTACCAGATCCTGATTAAATATGTCGTCTCTGGGCAATTGAGTAAGGATAGGACCTTCAAGTTTCTCGTTTTAAGTGCACAACCAACAAAATAATGAGTTACTAAAATTGATCCAAACTTTATATATAGCTTTATATATTCACTTACAAATCATAATGTGTTGATATCCCACGATGGACATTATCCTTTTGATGATGACTTACCTATGGACCACCATGATCCAACACACCAAAATTAGGCATATTCTAAGTGGCCGTTGGTTCATAACTTGTAAAATTCATATCTGGTCGGTAACCCCTGTGGATATATGATTGTTAATACAAATTTAATGCATACAAATATACATCTTAACACAAAGGAAATCTGAAGTTTATCAATCGGATTGTGGATCATGTAAATTAGGATACAAATTATTTCCTCCCTCCTCATTCGCCCGCGGAGATAAGTTTAGATCATGTCAATCTCTTTCACCCAGAACCTGTTCGGCTAAAACTGCTCCAAAATAACTACTTGTTGATTGAGGGATATCCTACTTTTCACAACCTCATTATTGCGTACGTCTTCAGTGTTGACATACATTTCCACCAGTTTTATCACAAGAAATTTCCGATATTCATCGGAAGTCCTCAAAAATCTCTTAGAGCTTCGTCTTCGATGTTAAAATCAACATAACAAGCAATCCCTTGCGGAGTCACATAATACTGATATCTTTCTGTTACCTTAATATTCACCGTATGTTTGCTCACACTCATTTTTTTACATAACAACGATATCAATATATCTTACTCCATTGTAAGTGACAACTTAATATGATACTGTGGAGATAAACTATAGCTTATTGAGTTATTCGCCACTACAACCTCGCCCTTCCCTAATATAATGAAACCCTAATTCTTTACTTTTCAGACATTATGACAAAATGCAAAACAACTTAACGAAGAAATATTTCAGAAGACTTGAGAATATGGGCGCTATACCCAGTTGAATTATTGTTATATCTGTTAAGCCCATAAGAATTATTGGTAGGCCCACATAATATATATAGCATGGTACAAATTTAA
Organism: Nicotiana glauca; assembly: GCA_026770625.1. Taxonomy (NCBI): domain Eukaryota; kingdom Viridiplantae; phylum Streptophyta; class Magnoliopsida; order Solanales; family Solanaceae; genus Nicotiana; species Nicotiana glauca. Next base: position 102,421 of record MU776743.1, read on the forward strand.
TGCATACAAATATACATCTTAACACAAAGGAAATCTGAAGTTTACCAATCGGATTGTGGATCATGTAAATTAGGATACAAATTATTTCCTCCCTCCTCATTCGCCCGCGGAGATAAGTTTAGATCATGTCAATCTCTTTCACCCAGAACCTGTTTGGCTAAAACTGCTCCAAAATAACTACTTGTTGATTGAGGAATATCCTACTTTTCGCAACCTCATTATTGCGTACGTCTTCAGTGTTGACATACATTTCCACCAGTTTTATCATAAGAAATTTCCGATATTCATCGGAAGTCCTCAAAAATCTCTTAGAGCTTCGTCTTCGATGTTAAACTCAGCATAACAAGCAATCCCCTGCGGAGTCACATAATACTGATATCTTTTGGTTACCTTAATATTCACCGTATGTTTGCTCACACTCATTTTTTTACATAACAACGATATCAATATATCGTACTCCATTGTAAGTGACAACTTAACATGATACTGTGGAGATAAGCTATAACTTATTGAGTTATTCGCCACTAAACCTCGCCCTTCCCTAATATAATAAAACCCTAATTCTTTACTTTTCAGACATTATGACAAAATGCAAAACAACTTAACGAAGAAATATTTCAGAAGACTTGAGAATATGGGCGCTATACCCAGTTGAATTATTATTATGTCAGTTAAGCCCATAAGAATTATTGGTAGGCCCACATAATATATATAGCGTGGTAAGGAAGGACATATATATATATATATATATATATATATATATATATATATAGCGCCTTTTAAAGTGGCGCTATATTTAACTGCGCAAACGGCCGTTAAGGTATAGCGCCCTTTAAAAGAGCGTTATATATAAAATTGTCACCAACTATTTTTTCCATATATTATGGTTGTTTGAGTCCAAAAGAACCACATTTTGATTCCTGACTCAATAGGAGCTTGGGTTAGATTAGGATCAGACACAATGTTTGATGAAGTTGACTGACTTTATATATATAGCGTGGTAAGGAAGGGCTTTATATATATAGTTCCTTTTAAAAGGGCGCTATACTTAACTAGGCAAACGACCGTTAAAGTATAGCGCCCTTTAAAAGGACGTTATATATAAAATGCTCACCAACTATTTTTCCGCCACATTATGGTTCTTTGATTCCAAAAAAGCCACATTTTGATTCTGCACTCAATTGTAGCTTGGGTTAGATTAGGATCACGCACAGTGTTTGATGAAGTTGACTGGGACAGGATGAAAGAGAGGTAGAAGTACTTGCATTTCCGTGGATGTTATGTTACATCTTTGCAAGTTGCTTCCGTCTCAAACAACTTATTAATTGTTATTGTGATTAATGTGCAATTTATGAATTGAAGTTTATATTTACATGCATGCCTCTATAACTTTATTGTTAATCAATCCCATAGACATACTAATCCATGTAACAAAGAAAGCAAGAAGTCAATTTTTGTAAGCAGAACTAGTTTACAACATAATAACAATAGTAACAAAAAATTTAGTGTAATTTCATATTTAGGGGCTGGAGATACAATTTTGGACAATATAGTGCTAAAATTTTGGGTCATAGAATCAATAATAGAATACATTCACGAAGTGATAAGAAGAGCCAATAATATCAAGATGACTATATTTGTTTTGATTACCATTTTTAAATGATACTTTTATTCTCATGGCATGATTTGATCAGCATTTTATAAATTATATCCAACAATTTTGATTAACTTCGCAAGTTAATTAATTCAAATATATGCTTTCTAACAAGAAAAACTCTACAGTTCATTGATAGCTTCATTACAAACTTATTATAGAAAACATTAATGCTCGTTGTATGATTTATTAAAGGAAGTATTAATAAATTTGGAGATTTTGATTGCCATATTTTTTCCTGAGGGTCCACAATATAAATGAATGGCGAGGTTGAAGTTGATAGGTAAGTTGACCCACAAAAAAAGAAAAAGAAAACAGGAAGAGTTAGGTCACAACCCTATCCATGCACGGTCAAAACTCTTCGTATCAATCTCATTTGCTTTAGATAGTTTTTGCTATTACAGTGAAATATTATAGAGAACATATATTATAACATAACATGAAATTGGTTACGAAAATAATGTGATTTTTATAGTGAAATGTTGTGATATATAAATACTGTTACATAGAGGTATGACGGTCCCTCCGTTTCAATTTATGCGAACCTATTTCCTTTTTAGTCCGTGCCAAAAAGAATGATCTCTTTTCATATTTAGAAATAATTTACCTTTATGCAATGATTTATAGTCACACAAAATATATGTGCTTTATTTTACACCATAAGTTCAAAAGTCTTCTCTCTTTTCTTAAACTCCGTGCCCAGTCAAATGGATTCACATAAATTGAAACGGAGGAAGTAATAAAATAGTAAGTAGCAGTACGTACGTGTTAATTTATTGTGAGACGGATTCAACAGTTTCTACTTATTTGATTTTAGTTGGTCACAGAATCTACTTTGGTCACCATCGATCATATCTCACCAAAACTCTCTTTCTTTAACTTCCCGCACCACCTATGCTTTTTATCTGTACCATCAGTGTCGGACTCCAATTAATATGGATTCGTAATCATTAAATAAAACGGGAAATCAGGTCATTTTGAATCCATTTGTAGGAAGCGCACGTTTGCATTATACAAGTTTGACTTTATAATCCAAGAAAAGAAGATAAGTAATATGTTCAAATCAATAAAATTGCACTAGTGGATGAACTTGGATAATAATCAAATTAACAATCTAAATGCATGTATATGAATTGTTGAACCTGAATTTACAGGCACGCATACAATATTTTAATACGGCACTTAAATGTATATTCATTGGCCATGTTAAATCCTCGAATCCCTCACATGAACGTTAGGTTTATTGTAGGGAGGGAGGACAGAGAGCAACAACATTCTGTCAAAGATTCTTTCATATATATATATATATATATATCTTCTGTTCCATTTCATGTGATACTCCTCCCACATAAATGTCATCGCAAGTTTAGACCACAAGTCGCAATTGTTTTTTTGTCGTCTTTATTAAACTTATGTTGAGTCAAACACCGTCATATAAATTGAAACACAAAAGATTATATGTTTAGTTAGCTGTGCTATTAGCTTTGCTTGCCTTGTTTGGTTAGCAAATAGGACACTGACACTTATAGCCCGTTTGGCCAAGTTGCAAAAATCAGCTTATTTTGAGAAGTGTTTTTCTCAAAAATTATTTTTGGTGAGAAACAGTTTGTGTTTGGCTAATTAGTTTGAAAAGCACTTCTGAGCAGCAATTAGTGTTTGGCCAAACTTTAAAAAATTGCTTCTAAGTATATTTTTCTCAAAAGTGCTTCTCAAAAGAGTGCTTTTGGAGAGAAGCTACTTTTTTCTGCTTCTCCAAAACTGCTTCGGCTTCTCCTCAAAGTACTTTTTTCCTTCCAAAAGCTTAGCCAAACACATCAATTTTTTACGAAACAGGCTATTATACTCTAAAAAAATCTCCTATTCGCCTTATTTGGTTTGAAGAGCCTTTGGTCTGCGTACTGTGAAAATTTTGTACTATCATCCTAGCCTTACTAATTATCACACGAGAAATAGTACTCCGCCGTTGCAATAGCTTGGGAAAGTGTACATGTTCGTCTTGTCATCATAAGTGATGCGGTTGAATATTTAACCATTGATACGATAGGAAATGAGTTTTGATGTAACCGTGAAAGCATAATCACAATTGACTAAACATCTTATCGTGGGAAGTATGCGTACGGGTAAAATTGGGGTCAATGTCTACCCCGATTTCCTGATAAGAGAACGAAGGGGGACCACCGATATGCGAGAATGTAATCGAGGCCAGAGGCCCACCGTATTGAGACCCCGAGAAGAGTGAACAATATATCCAACACTGGACAAGGTAAAGCGACGCACCCCGGGCCGAGTATAACTTCTAGACTTCGGAAGACGCGGTGGACGGTTATGCACGACAGTTAGGGGCCCGTAATATTCGCCCCAACCTGATACTACGGCGCGAATCTCGTTCAGAATCGATTATTGTTCAACAGTTACCGGGAAAAAAAGATTTTTACCTCTTTTAGACTTGTACTAGGATTGAAATTCTCCTACTATATAAAATGAGAAGTTTTTCTTGATCTGACACATTGTAACACAATTCAAAGCAATACAAGTTTATAATTGCCTTCTCTAGCTACCATTAAAGACTTTGCTCACTTGTTCTGTTCTTCGTTCGCGACTGGGCTGGAACTGAGGGTCCAATCAAGGGCGAGATCACTGTTCAATCTAAGACCATGCTTGCTCATAATATTGCGATTGGTTTGATCATTAATTCCTTCTTTATTCATTTATCTGTTATTAATAATTATTCGTGATGAATTAAATCACGTATCCTTTAATCCGCGTACAAATTTTATTGTTACCCAATTTTTTGAAAAATAGTTTGGCGCCCACTGTGGGGATAATGATAATAGTGGTGATTTGATATAAACATCCATTCATAAATAAGTCTAAAATTAATCACCATAAGGTTTACACAATAGGGTTGGGTCACAACCCTAGTAAAAATCTAGCTACTCATAGTGGGTGTAGAAGAAAACAAAGAAGAAAAGATGATAAAACTCATATTGAAATATTAAAATATAGAAATCCAATGTTAAATCACCAAAATAAGCTAAAGTTGCCTAAAGAAACAAAGAGAAATGGCTACAACACTTTGAATATTCAAAACTTGACCTAATTTCATGAAACTCTTCTATTTATACAAATCTGACAAGTTTGAACAAAAATGCCCCTCAGGAGGTTATGCGGCCGCACAATTCCATGTGTGGGCCGGATAATTCTTCACCTTTCTGGAGCTGGGGTTCTACGGCCACAAAATTCTTGTCTGCGGCCGTGAGGCATCATTTCTGTGGTCCGCAGATTTACCACTGCGGCCGCGACTTGGTCCTCCGTGGTCCGCACCTATACTTCTGCGGCCGCACAATTCTAGTCCGGTCCGCAATCTTGAGGGACTTGGAACTTGGGAATTTTCACACTCTCTAAACTTTGTTCCTAACCTAGCTTTTGCGGCCGCACAATTATTATGCGATGTGCAATTTGCTAGAAAGACTGATGGGCTTCATCATTTGCGACCATAGATGAAATTTTGGGGTCCACACTTTATAGCTTCTATGCTTTGCCTTGAGTTTAGATTATTCCTTATCGAGTCGGATTTCATCTTGGGAGTCCAACTTCTAACATTGCTGCAATTTAGCATATTTCATCAGTTTCGAGAATACAATTTAATGCTTTTAGACTAAAATAAAATCTAAAAGGCATTAATAAGTAGTCAAAGTACCCACTTATCATACCCCCAATAGGGTCGAGACCGAACCAACCGAAAAAAGCACTCGAATAGAGAACAAACTACCAAGAGACTGGGTGAAGCCCAGCCCAGGGCAAATCTCGAGGTAATGAAAATGCTCGAGGTGTTGACAAAATAGGTGGAGTCAGGCGAGAAAAGATTGAGGCTAATGATAAGAATGTGGAAACATACAACTTCAGGGTCGATCAGATCCCGAGGGCACCTCCGATATTAAAGGGAACAGTGCCCAAATTTTTTATCCAAAAGCCTTTTCCTCCGAGCGCAAAACCAAAGCCGATCCCAAAGAGGTTTCGTACGCCCAACATCCACAAATATAATGGGACCACGAATCCCTGCTTCCCTTACACTTTATTACTACTCATTTCGCTTCTTCGATGCTTCATAATGAATCCCAAATCGTAAAACCCACGGGCTACCCCTACTCAGTGACTGTTGTCCGATAAAAAATTCAAACATACCGGGCTATCGAATCATGGAAGCACCAAGCCTATTAGGAAGCCCGAATATGAAAGGCTACGACTACCGTGAAATGGATCAGAGACGTCTGCAGTTCGTACCCACAAAGTAAGGCCCTTACATATGATCAAAACCTATTAAAAGGTTACCCTCGACAAAAAGATTGTCGTATATGACTAAAATACTTAAGCATCTTAAGGGCTTTCAATTTTATCGAAGACTCGAAGCCATGAATAATCCGGAGTTGCCATCAAAATCAGGCCCCATTCGGACTTTCGAAGAATGAATGATCTATACTACATTCGATTTTATGCTAAGTCATTAAAAATGATACGCACGTAAAAAATCGCAAATACATGCTAAAAGGTTAAGATATGGTATTGCCAAAGGGGGAAACTTTATATATTTCAAAAAATATTTACAAAGGCATGATAAAACAACCCCAAAATGAATGAAAAGAAATACTCAAGGGAAAACTAGAAAAGAATTATCTATGCCCGATCTTCACCAGGGCTCGACTCGCCGCCAAAGACATTGGAACCCTCAAATCCTTCGGGACCTGCAAGCTCATAGAGTTCCTTTGCCTCAGCCTCGAGTTTCTTGGCTTCTTAGATCTTAGCCGAAAGGTTAAAACCTCGAGTATGAATCTCGTCGAGGGTCTCTCTTCGAGATAGTCGCTTCACATATTCTGTATTCGTCTTTAAGTGGGCCTCGTCTATCTCTACATCAACCTTATACTGGGCCAACATTTCCTCAACATCAGAGGAATCGATCGAAATTTCCTCCAATTTGGACCTTAGCATAGTAGATTCTTGGCTAAGGGCATCCCGTTCCATGACGGTTGAGTTCAGTTGTGATCGGAGTTTGGCATATAATCGAGACCACTTATCAGCCTTGTCCTTTTCCACTTGGAGCTGGTCCTTGACCGTTGCCAGCTGCTCTTTTGTCGCCTCTTTTTGTGAAGCCAGTAGGTCCATCCAGCCCTTCAACGCTTTGGCCGTGGCCTTGACCTCGTCAATCATCCCGAAGCTGGTCGATCAAGTCTATCTTTTCTTGGACTTGTGAAGTTGTGTTGTTAGTCATCACGAGTAGCTTCTCAATTTTAGCCTCAAAGATTCTTACCTTCTCGACCAGATCAACATGCTCCCGTTTCACTGACGAGGCCTCCTTTTAAGCCTTTTCTAGCTCAGCCCGAAGAGTTGGGAGATCCTTAAGAGTCTCGTCTTCTTTCTCACTAAGATCCCTATACATGTCCTTCTTCCAGACATGTTCTTCAAGCTCAAGCTCGAGTGGGCTGATTTCTAAACGAGACCGAAGGTAGCTTTCATAATAAGCACATGTTACACCCCATGTTTCCGTAGGTGAAAGTACGCTACAGGTAAATTTATTTAAGCTCGAAAAGGGATGAAATGCTTCTACAAGGCTAAGGAAGGTTTATCAAAGTATTAGGTAAGTTTGGATGAATGAGAATTTTTAATCATGCTTTAAATGAGTTTAAAGTCTTGATATGGCTATATATGATGTTTGGATATGAAATATATAGTTTGGTAAAAATCGAATTTAAGTTGTGGAAAAACCAACTAAGGATTAGCCTTGTAATAAAGCGTTTTGAGCAATACATTTCATGTATTATATGAGGTCTTTTCGGGACATATTATATACAAAAATAAAGGTATTGGAACCTAGTTTCCAATGGTCTAAACCATTTATTCATAAGACATCGGGGCAGAGAAATATGGATTTTTAAAATAGGGTCGCTAAGTCACGTTGCCACACTTCGGAGAAACTAGCAGGTTTATAGGCCAAGTTGCGACCCTGTTTTATCCCAATATATTGAGAGTTATAGGGATATATTTATATGGAATTAAAGCCCTATGTGTCTACTTTCCAACTCTGCAAATCAATTTTCAATATGATATTGGAGTAGAGAGATATAAGTGTCCGAAGTTGACACTGCTCAAGCTGGCAGCTTACCCACCTGCTTGGAGAATTGAGGCGGTGGGATTATAAGTTGTCTTTAGCCATTACATTTCGTCAATATAAAGATATTTCTTACACCAAAACTCTCTCAAGCTCTCCAAGAAATTATTCAAGATCTCAAGAACTAAACTCAAGAGAAATCAACACAAATCATCATCAAAGTTGTTAAAGACTACAAGAGAATGCTTCTATGATGTTGTGGTGTGATTGAGGGCTATTGTGAGCTAAGTTGAGATAGGTTTTTAAGTTGTAAATTTTGTACAAGGTATGTATAATATCTTCTTGATTTTTCTCAAGGTTAATCTTGTGTTGGTTATGTTGTTTGAGTGAAAAACCATAAGATAGCACTTGAAAGAACACGTGATATGGTTATTTTTTTGGTTGGACTGTTTTGTGGATAAATATATGGTTTATGGTGGAAGAAAATTGTGAGAAATAATTTGATAATATTGTTTCTTCTGTTGTTAAGCTTTTCTAGGTGTTAATTAAGTTGATTGAAGAAGAAACAATGAAAAATAAGTGATTGACGACAAAAATTAAGGTGCTAGACATATGGGGGCTGTTTTGGAAGGCATTTTGTGGATGTTTTAAACTAAAAATAATATGGTACATATAAGTATGATGTTCTAAATGTTGTAAACTAATTTATGGAATAAGAGTTGGATTCAAGTTATATCTTGTTATGAGAAAAACGAGCTTACCACTCAATATGATTGTTAAGATAATCGAAACTCATATTAGATTGTATTGTTGTTGTTGCTATTGTTGGTTATAGTTGTTGTTGTTGGAATGTTGATTAACCTTAGTGGTCTTTGGGAAGCATTAAAAAATAGGGGGGTTTCTTCCCGATTTTCCTTAAGTCATAGACTAGCCAAATACGATGGTACAACATTATATGTTAACGGAAATATCATTTCACTTGTTGTAGATGCAAGAAGTTGTGTTCAGCTTCGTTGAGTAATAAGGAAGATATCATACAGGTATGTTAAGGCTAAACCTTCATTCTTTTTGCATGATCCAAGTAATGATACGTAAACGTAACAATATTCCATAAGTGGTTTTACTCTTAGCAGTTAAGGATGTCTATGTTATTTATTTTCGTAAAGTGATATTCAAGCATGTCTAAGTACGTATCTAGTTCCCTATTGAGTTATATGATAAATATACTAATGTTCATAATATAAGTGGCACGTTTACTTCATTCATTTACCACATCGCTACGACTGGTCGGGCAGTTATCACCGGTTAGGCAGTTATGTATCATTATTTACCACCGGTTGGGTAGTCATGCATATTCAATTACCACCGAGCTACAGCCGATCGAGCAGTCATGCATTTTCCATCGAGCTATGGACAGTTGGCCAGTTACTTATTTACCACCGAGCTATGGCCGGTCGGGCAGTTAACCGGTCGAGCAGTTACCACTGATCAGTTGGGTAGTCATGCATCGATATGGATAATTATTGTTCCAAAGCAGTTATATATATATACACACACACACACACACACACATATAAGTATAATAAGTATGCATATACGGTAGCACTTCAGGGGTTCAGGCAATTCTTATATCTTATTGATTAATGTCGACTTATTCTTATGTTTTAGTACTGCCTTACATACTCGGTACACTATTCCTACTGGCATCCCTTTTCCTGGAGCACTGTGTTTTATGCCACGCAGGTGTAGATAGGTGAGGTGAGGACCCTCCACTGTAGGCTGCTTCCAGATATCAGCTTTTGGTTGTTGAGCTCTACTTCTTCCTAGAGTATAGCCGAGTCACGTTCTATATTTGTTATTTTGTTTTTTGAGGATATCGGAAACCCTGTCCCGACTTATATATTATGGTCATGTTTTCCTAGAGTCTTTGCAGAAGTGTCTTGTGTATAGTTAGGTAGGTCGACCCCTATGTATCTATATTAATCTTTTAGAATTATTTACGTAAGTTAAGTTCTAATATTGTTACTTATATATATATATATATATATATATATATATATATA
>MU776745.1:10845-21153 GCA_026770625.1 Nicotiana glauca
TGCAAAAAATAAAAGAAACAAAAATAAAGAAGAGGAAAAGAACTTATCTATGGTTTCTTCTAATTGACTTATTTCGATCACTTTTGAGCAGTTCTTGCTTGAATCCTTTAGGATTCATGATCCGTAACATAACCAATAGTGTGTTTTCTAAAAGAAAACACCTATTAGGTGTGTTATGGTCATGAATATCAAAGATTGACCGGAGATTCTTGATCAGAAAATTAAAAAAAATGAAATTCGAGGGTTTCTTATGGGTTTTGAGACAAGCGGTTATGGGGAATGGGTAGAGGACACTTAGGCGTGTCTATGGTGTAAATTAGTGGTTATTTGGATAAAGTGTTGTTCGCCGGAGTTAAGGTTCCGGCGAAACAAAATTGAATATTCGAGCAGAAGGGGAAATATTTGAAGGAAACGAAGTAGAGGGGTGGAAAGAGGGGTTCAAGGCGGTCATACGGTGTAATTTTGGTGGAATTTGGCATAAGGTGTGTTTCCCGCCGGCGAGGGTTCCGGCGGGGTCTGTGGAACAGGGCGGCTGGGAGGAAGATGAAGTGATAATATTTTAGTTTCCGGTTTTTTGTATCAATACATATTACAAATTATTAATTGATCACAACCATTAGATCAAACAATTTTGACGGTTCAGATTCACTTGGTACTCAAACGGCGTCGTTTGGTTTATGAGAGATCAGGCTGTGACCGTTGGATCTGAGGTGATCAAGGGCTAGGATTTAATGATGCCAAACGACGTCGTTTTGTTGTGTATTAATGGGCAGACCGGGCATTGGCTTGGGTAATGTTTTTAGTATATATTAATTAGTTATGGGGAAAAGGATTGGAGCCGTTGGAACAAAAGGTTTCGATGGCTGAGATTAAACCCCGCCCAAACGGTTTCGTTTGATGGGGAAGGCGATTGGATCGGGTGAGGGCAGATGGGTCGTGAACTGGGGTTTATTTGCCTTGGGCCTGGTGTTATATGTTTGGGCCAGGAGTAATTGGCCTGAATTCTTTAATAGCCAATTTCTTTATTATTTTTTTATTTTTATTTATTTTTCTTGTATTTTACTCACATTATCTTTGTATTGTATTTTTATTTTTTGTATATTTTTTATTTTCCAGATTTATATATTATTATATTTTTTTTATTAAATTGTGAGATTAAACTACAACTAAAACTAATTACATCCTAAAATCTACTTAATAACTATTTCATAGCAATTTCCAATTAAAATAATACAATGCTATTTTTTGATTTTTCTTTAAATTATTCCGAAATGAATTAATACTAAAATTGTAAAATTAAAAAAAATCCTAATGCATATGCATATTTTTTGTATTTTTAATATGAATTATTATGCAACTAATTAACACAAAAATGCAACAAATATAAAAAGAAATTGTAAAAATAAAGAAAAATTATTTTATTTGGATTTTTGGGAATAATTTGCTTAGGGCAAAAATCATGCGCTCACACCCTATATAAATGCTCATGTACTCGATGACACCCCGATTTTGGAAGAGATTTGTATTGAGTTGCGGATTTATTTATGTTTTTGAAAGGTTTTTCTTAAAATATTAACTGCATATGTACATTTTTTCTAAGCTTTTATTGTATTGAAATGGTTGGGTATTGGCTTGCCTAGTTCCACGATAGGCGCCATTATGAGCACGTGATTTTTGCCGCGCTTAAATTCATTAAAATTAGAAATTTTCTTTTAGTATTTGAATTTTTAGAAATTAATTGCATGATTTTGAGTTTTGTTTGTATTTTTGTGTGCATTTTTAGTTGTCATAAAAATGAAAAGAAAATTACAAAATAGCATACTTGCATTTAGGACCTAATTCTAGATTTTTAGATTAATTAACATCATTAAAAATAAGAAAAAATTATTAAAAATAGTCCTTTGTATTGTTTTACTTTTAATTTTGATTTTTCTTTAAGTTTTCCTTTTAAACTATGATTTGTTTAATTGTTGAGAATTAATTAGTTTTGGAGTTTAAACCAGGTCTTGTCTATTTTTAATTTTGTACTTAATAAAATCTAAAAAATATGTGAATAAGAAAAGGAAGAAAAGAAGAAAAAACAAAAAAAAAAGTTATTAAAAAGAAAGAATTTTAGGCGGTTGTGTTGGGCCATGGCAATTCATCAGCCCAAAGCCAGAAACCCCTAAAACGGACCAAATACCTAGCCCAGTTTACACCTAAACCCGGCCTGCCCCCCTTTAATTCTAAACGACGTAGTATAGATGAGGATAAATCTGAGCCGTCGAGGATACTAGATCCAACGGCTCAGAACTAGGGATTACTTAGTATAAAACGGTCGGAGCCCCCTACCCTCAATCCGTCATCTCTCATTACCCCACGCCAAAATCCCTAACCCTCACCGTCTTCCGCCGCGAACCGCCGCCGGAAATCGCCCACGGCGGCAGCGGAGCTCCAACTGCCTTCAAAATAATATCAAAGCTCCGCCTTGTTCTCCTCATGCCTATGCCACCACTGGTTTTCCTCGAAGGTCACCGGAACTCCTCGAATGTTCATATTTAGTGTCGCCGTCTCCGCCGTGTCCGGTGGCGGTCACCCCAAACCAGTCCAAATTTACACCAAGGCTTCTCCTCACCCCTCTCCTTCTGAATCTACAGTCAATAAGCTTCAAATCTTCCTCAAACGATTCGAATTTTAGATCGAACGTCGACCCCAAAACCCTAATTTTTCAAAAGTCCAGAGTTCGTTCGATTTTGGACTTTAATAGTCCTTAATCTTGTGTTTCTCATGGAAACACACGATTCAGGACAGTTTCAGTCCGGATTTTGCAAAAGCCTGGATAGAAGCACATTCTGATTAACTAAGGTACTTCTTTCATTTTTCCTTTCTTATTTTAATCCTGTTTTAGTATTTGTTTTAGCCAAAATTAGTAGGTTTTTCTTTAGTCACTTTTTCTATTTTTTTTATTCTGATCTTGTTTAGTCATTATTTGGTCACTTTGTTTTGATTAATCATGTTTTAGTGATTTTTGATATTAGTTTAACCTTTGGTTTAAATATGTTTTGATTCAGTGTTTAACATAGGCTTTAATTTCTTTAATTGGTTTTGGTCAACCCTGTTAGTTAGTATCTGATTTTGATTGTTAGTATTTGTTCCTTGGTTGCTATTAGTTAGATTTTATTAATTCAACTATTTGGTTATAGCTGTTAATCTGTAACTAAGGTAAAGAAGCTTGAGGTTTGGTTTAGTATTAGGTTAGTAATTTCAAATTAGGTTCAGGGGTAGTTTAGGTATTTAGAAATGGATGGGAATGCTGTAGTTTAAGCTAGAATCTTCTAGGACCTTCTACAATAGGGCCTTAGTTCTAATTTCAGAAACTTAGAGCAGTAACTTGAGAAACAAGTCAAAAATGAAGGTTTAACTAATAAAAACTGAAAATAAAAGAGGGGGAAATTGGTAAATGAAATCTAGAAGCTTCCCCCCCCATTTCTGCCTATAAAAGGCAGTACCCCTGCCTTTTTTTACAAGTTTGAACCCTGAAAAATTTCCAAAAGTTCCAGCTCTGAAAAATCCCCCCAAAAAACCCTCCACCAATTCGAATCTCTGAAGTTTGAAATTCAAAATCCAAAAGCAAGCAACTGAATTTCAATCTCTATTCTTCAAAAGTTCAAAAAAAATAATAACAAAAACTCCAAAAACAATGCTATTTTGTTATAGTCCTTAGTTCAATTTCAAATTCTAGCTCCTACCTCAAATTTCTAGTTTACTTAAGGCCAAAGTAGCTTAGATTTCCTGGTTTGTTCAATAATTAAGGTTTTAAGGACTCCTGGGTTAATTTCAAGCTGAATTTGGTTTGCTCGAGTCAATTTTGGTTTGCCTACTGGTTTTTCATTGCTGAATCCCAAGCTGAAATTGCTGTTGCTGTCACCTGCTGTTTAAAACTGTTATTAGCTCACCACTGCTGCTGATCTCTCCTTTTCTTGTTATATTTCAATTTTCAGGTACTCATTCTGCTCCTGCCCTGCTGTATAGCTCCATTTAAGAGTGAATAAAAGCCATTCACAACTTCTCATGCTCAATTAGTCTCCTGTAGTCCTATTGTTTTTTCATAATTGGATGAATCTTCATTTTGTAACTAAATTATAATTAATGTGTGTAATTGTTAGAAATCAGTTTGTTAGCCTTATAACTGTTTAATTGGACTGTACGAGGGACTATTTTTCAGAATTATATGTACATTATGAGTGTGATGTTGTTTGTAGATAGTTTTAATCTAAACTATTAAGATAGTCGTAGTTTGAAGCTCAGGTTGATAGCTTAATGATATTGGCCTCGCTTATCAATTGTTTAGGAGTGCCTGTTAAATGATTGCTGGATGCAGTCTCAACATCATTTTGTTTGTTTGAAATAGGTTCAGGAACCAATTATGATTTCCAGTATTAAATTTCTATTTCGAGTCTATAATGTACAAGCTCGTGAATTAAATCTAAAGAACTATTAGAATTTCGATCAAGTGTTAATTCCTTATTTGAGTTTAAATTGACATGTAAATAAAATTCATCTTGGTTTAATGCTAAAATACGGATGAGTTGGTAAATCGGAAACTATTAAGATCCTGGATACACTGATATCGATTTCGATTGTGCTCATGACATTTGGGCTATGAGATTGGACCCAACGCCTGGTCTGATTACCCTGTAGACAATTTGTCTCCTGTTAGTCCCAGGATTAGTATATTCACCACTAGGCTGATGCTGAAGCCCAATTCCGAAAGTTGAATGCATTTTGGGTTGATTTTGAAGCCTAAGTTACTGAAGGCCTTATCCCATCGGTCAAGCTGTTAAGTTAAAGTTTAAAAATATTTGTTAATTTTGGGCTTCTCGAGCTAGGTAGCACATTTGAACTAAGGGGATTTTCTTCTTGTTTGGATGTGGACTTGAGTTTGAGGGCCCGAATTTCTTAACTAATAATTAAGTCCTTTAGAGACAAATTCAATAGAAAATAATAGTTTGATCTAGGTTGGCCTTTAAAAACAAAATGAGGTACGCTACGCCAAATGAAACCCATAAATTGCGTGCCCTCTTTGAATGCTTATGCTAAAATACTTAGAATTTGAGACGTGCCGTTTAGCGAATTTTATGGCCTCCCGCAAAGATAATAACACGTTAGTCGCTTTACTTTTTAATAATTCTACCTTCCTAAATACGGGTGTGCATTTCATGCAACCCAAATCCAAATCTCAAAACGTTGGATAAAAATCTGTCAAGGATCCGGGTGCATTTCATGTGACGTGATCCAAAAACATATTTTTAAACGACGTTCACTTTCTTTAAAAATTTAATTAAAAGCGGTAAATAATCTTTAAAATTGTACTATAGGATAACATGTATAGAAATTAGATTTTAGCCATTTATAATAATTTAAGCGACCGTGCTAGAACTACGGGATCTGGGGGTGCCTAACACCTTCCCTCGGGTCAACAGAATTCCTTATTAAGAATTTCTGGTTCGCAGACTCCAACTGGGAAGTTAAAATTTTCCTCAATTTGGGATTCAAATTAAACCGGTGACTTGGGACACCAAAAGCCAATCCTATCCCAAGTGGCGACTCAAAAAATAAAATAATCCCATTTCAAATAATGTCACTTTAAATGAAAAAACTCCCTTATACATGATCCTTCGGGGTAGGTGTGTAAAAAAGGAGGTGTGACAGCTCTGGCAACTCTGGTAGGGACACGAACCCAGAATTCTGATTCAGGGTTCAAGAATTCGAGCTTAGTATAATTGTTATATTTGGCTTTATCTGGTTTTTTACATGTTCCATGCTATACGTGCTAAATAGTTTACCGCTTTGATATTTATTGAATTGTATAAATAAACTGTTACGAATCCCTTCCTCTCTCTGAGTCTTCTACATCATGGAGAAGGGTGCACTTCGTATAGCTTCTCTTCTGTTTAGAGTCTTTTCCCATTTAGAACGAGGTTTGGATAAGTTGCTAAGCCGGCGGAGCATCTGTATCCCCGGTACACTGCCCACCCTCGGCTCGAGTTGTCCGCTCGGGTAAGCCAGGTCTAGAACAATAAACCTAAGGTTTAAATCTAGAGGAACAAAACCTCATGCCGGATCCATAGTAGGACGTTTGTTTGCATTATGTGCATTTGACTTAGGGGACTCAACATAGGGGTTGGGTCCGTCTAAGACAGGTGACCTGAAATGAAAAGACCATCATGATGCATCTTACGTGCTACTTGCACATTTATTTGCTCGGCTTTGCATGTTGACCGGCTTGTATATAATGAGAGAAAATGAAAAAAAATAGCAGTGTTAGGACTAAGTGAAGGTAACCATTTGTTTTGAAAAACCAATGCCCATATAGTACCGAAATGCTGTCGAATTTTTGAAAAATGAAAAAATGTATTTGAAAATGAAAATTGTTGTTCTAAAAAAATATACATTTGATTTTGGCAAATCTGCCAGAACTACGCTGGTTTGATTCTCACCAGATGTGAGATACGTAGGCAACCTCATCAGGTCCAACCTCCCTTTTTGCAAAAATAGCCAAAAAAAATGCCAAAAGTTTTAATTTTGTCAAAATAAATTGGGTGATGCCATTCTTGTTAGAATAAGCCGAAAGTCCCCAAAAGGGTGCCGGAAGGCCGTTTTTGCAAGAACAGCCACCCTGAGTCATTTTTAAATGGTTTGCGGGCACAGCCTTAAAATCTTCCTCCAAGAAGTGCTGAAAGGTCGTATTTGCAAAACCAAGTCCTTGTTTTCTAAATAAAGATTTTTTTTTCAAAAATAGCCATTTTTATTTGTTAGGTCAAAATAAATCATTAAATCCGCTTTTAAATAACTGTGCAGGATGAACTCAAGTGACATCGAAACCTTCTAAGTCTTGAGTGAGATCCCTTTAAAGCTCCACATGTGGTGGAATGATTTGGGAAAAGGTAGCAGAGAAACTGTGGTCAAAGTTTTGGGTGGTCTCGTTGATTTGTTAAACATCAAACCAAGAAAGGATATTATTGAGGCACTGATAGCATTTTGGGACCCAACCCATAATGTATTCCGGTTCTCGGACTTTGAACTTACACCCGCACTAGAGGAGATTGCGGGATATGCGGATCACAACAAGAACCTCAAGAGTAGATACCCATTAGCACCAAGACCGGTAACCCTTCACAGATTCTTGGACTTGTTAAGTATCAGTCGGGACATTCAAGATCCGCATCTAGCAGAAGGGTGTTGCACACTGCATTTCTTATATCACCGGTATGGTAACCCGAAAGGTTTTGAGGAGCCCAACACTGGTTTGACACATGCTGGGAACAAAGATAAATGGGAGGCTCGGCGTGGATTGGCATTCATGATAGCTTTTCTGGGAGTGGTGGTCTGTCCAAGAAAAGACGGTCACATAGACATCGGCCTTGTAGGAATGTTGAATGTTGCCATAAAGAAGCCTACTAGCACAGTAGTTCCCTTGATTGTGGCGGAAATGTACCGAGCTTTAACCATGTGCCGAGAGGGTGTGAAATTCTTTTAGTGTTGAAATCTACTACTACAGCTATGGATACAGGAGCACCTTTGTCATCGTACGGGGTATATGAATTATGGTTTAACCGGGCTAAGTTGTATTGCAGAGTTTGGAACCCGGGTAACATGTATTGAGTTTCCCGAGGGCACTGAGGCTTGATTGTCATGCTTGGGATCTTTGACTGCAGATAAAGTTGAATGGGCTTTTGGATAGCTTCCTGATACTGAGGCGGTGTATACATCGGCAGAAGTACCTTATATTCTTTTGATGGGCATCCAAAGCATCCAACCTTACGCTCCCTACCGAGTCCTGAGGCAGCTAGGAAAATTCCAAACTATTCACAATGATGAAGACTTAAGCGGACAAGTTATTGAGTTAGGCCCGAAAGCTGCATTCCCGGAAGGAAAAATCTGACAAATATGGAATGAGTGCAAGTACCTTGAGCCTAAGACTATAGTACAGGATCGGGCCAGAGGCGAGGTGGATCCCAAATACTTGAGTTGGTTCGGCAAAGGGTTTCAAATCCCTGAGAGACCCGCCAAAAGGCCACATGTGCAGCAATTCACCGACGGGCCCCAGGTGCAGTGGGATTGGCTAGCCAAGGAAAGGGAATACCGAGCAAGAATAGGAAAGTTGGAGCAACATGTCCGAGATCTTCAATTCGAAAAGAGTGTACAAGCCGAGGCTGATGAAGGTGATAAAAAGAAACTGGCTCAAGAGAATGAAGCTCTCAAGGCTCAAATCCAACAAATGAAAATAGATGCTGAAAATCAAGAAAGAAGTCGGTCCCACGAGAGATTAATAAAAAGGTTAAAGAAGCAAATATCGGATTGCCAGGAGGAATTGGAGAAATCTGAAGGGAACATGGCAAGACTTCAAGCACAGTGGGCAAAGAAGACTAAGAAAAGAGCCCAGTTTGTACAACAAATGAAAAGAAACTACGAGGGAACCATTGCTAATATGAAGAGAAAAATGAATACCCTTGAAGAAAAGGCAGCCCGGCGGGACAAAGAATTTCAGGACGAGAGGGAACAATGCTATGGGTTAATCGCCGAGATGGAAAAGGAAATAAAATTGTTGTGAGACAATCACTTATAGGACTCTCAGGTGCTAGAGGCTCGTACCCAACAGATAAGTCGACTACTCCAAGAAAAGGGCCGAATCAGAAGCATTGCAAACTATATTGTTATGAAGTGTCAGGCCGGTGAACGGATGGGTCGTACCACTTTCTTTGCTTCAGTGATGGTATTTGTTCGCCAGGTCATGAATAATTTGGAGCAGTTGCAAAGGGGTCTTTCACACAGGCCCGCAGCGATGCTGAACGATGCCCCGTGAGCCCCAGGATTTGAAGCTTTGATGAATTCCTAGTTATCGAGTCTGTATTTTGTTTTGAGTCTGTTTTGTAGTTTCCTTTTTAAGAAAAACAAATATTCTAGTAGATTTTGTAATCGGAGTTTTTATTAATGAAAAATTGAAAATCCCAAAAATTGTTCTCTTATTTTTGCATTTATTTGCAAGAACTATGCTTGGTCTGATTCATGTGGGGTCATGATACGTAGGCAATCTCCATAAGATTCGACCGTAATCCTAAAAAAAGAGAAAAACGAGGGAAGCAAATAAAAGGAAAACAAGAGAGAAAAAAAATGCAAAAGAAGAAAACAAGGAATCGAGAGAAAAACCATGGCGAAAGAAAAAAGAAAGAGCAGAAAATGAAAAAACAGAGGGAAAAGAAAATGGGAGAAAAAAAAATAGAAAGAAAAGCCGGGATGATGCATGCAACCGTAGCAAACATGTAGATACTCATTTAACTGTATAGGTGCATCACACTCCAATGTGCGGTTACCTATCTGTTATTTGTTTCAAACTAACCATGGTTACTGTCAATTCCAGCTTAGCTTTTAGAAACGATGGTTGGTT
This sequence comes from Nicotiana glauca, assembly GCA_026770625.1. Classification (NCBI taxonomy): domain Eukaryota; kingdom Viridiplantae; phylum Streptophyta; class Magnoliopsida; order Solanales; family Solanaceae; genus Nicotiana; species Nicotiana glauca. The sequence goes on from MU776745.1 coordinate 20,273, forward strand.
GTGGTAGGCTGGCATCGCATCAATACTTTACCAGATCGAGAGGCAGTGTGGAAATGTCTACAAAAATGACTTTGCCCACAATTTCTATATCTGAAGATAGTCCCATCTCGGGGGTCCCGACATCTGAGTCTATTACATCCGAAGAGAATCAGATACTGCATCTCCGACTCATGGAAATGTGGGATGCCTGGAACAATGGAAAGGAACCCCCAAGCACTATCCCTGGATTTCTTGAACTTTTTCCTAGATCCAGAGGTGTTTTCACCGTCCCCATTAGCCACCCAAATACTCCGTTGGGATAGCCTACTATAACTGCTCACTTCCTAGGAACACCTTCTGATGTTCGCCCCCAGGTGTTCCCATCAGGAACAGCTCCTAACATTTTCACTGCTCGACCATGCTCTGCTACAACACAACCATCACTACCAAAGCATGTTTTCGACCCTTCAGTTTTCACCTTCCAAAACCATGTCTTTCAGGATGACCCTCATCAGTATCCTCAATATACTTACTCTCAGCCTGTCACGACCCAAACCCGGTCATGATGGCGCCCAGCACACTAGTAGGCAAGCCCAACCATTTATAACAATTACCCCAATTATTTAAACAAGCTAAGATAAAGCTATTTAAGTCAAAGTCTGAAATAATGGTAAAATACTGAAAATCTGGCAAAGTACCGAAACAACCCAACTAGGACCCGGTGTCACGAATATGAGCCTCTATAGAATAGGATGATATCCTACTACATAAACTGTCTAAGTGTCTGATAGTGCGGAATATAAAAGACAAGGATGAGAGGAAAAGTCAACGGCTGCGAACGCCATGCAGCTACCTCAACTCTCCCGAATAAGCAAGCCTGCTGATCTCTGAATGTCTACTCA
>MU776747.1:8232-63622 GCA_026770625.1 Nicotiana glauca
AGGCAAATCCCACATCGACAAAACACGGGAGAGATGTTGAGTATATAAGTAGACATGCCTTAGAGTCTAGTGACGCGTTTTAAACCCGTGAGGATCTAGGCCCAGAGCGTACAATATCACTATCGGATTGGGCTGGCTTGTTACATGAAGAAATAGTCAAACAATTATATCCAACCTCAATGATGGAGAAAAATTCTGGAAAGGATGGCAGGTTTAATAAATTTCAAAGATGGATTCAGCAAATGGCTGTCATCACCTTAAAACCAGACGAAGATAAGTTTAAAAGGTGTACTCATGGCTAGTTACGCATTTGGTCTGACTATTGCTCCAAGCATTTGTGTGCACTTTATGACTTAGGTACTTCTGCTCTTTACTATAACATGCACAAACACTGTATGATGAGTTTTATTCATATTTCTGCCCAAAGGAGGCAGAAGCACACACCCCATCGTTGAAAATTTACTGCAAAGCTGGTATTTCCTGGATTCATGCCATTGGCAGTGTATTGAGATTAATGGCTCAAATAACTACAGGTTTGCCTCATTTTCCTATCTCACCTCTTTCTTCCCTTTCCAAACCCTTTTACATATGGTTTCAAGTTTATTATCTATTACCATTATCCATCCCACCAGGATATCATGACGAGATTCGTGCAACATCAAGATTTTCAACACCATTTCAAGGAGTTGAGAATACCGATTTTTAAATCACATTCTGCATTAATTAAGACTGCTATCCACATAGGAAAAGCGTATGTTATCATCCTGAAAACATATAAACCAAGATCACTTATTTCCCATGTGCAGAAAGCCACTTCTAAGATAGAATACATGCATGGCTCAACTTCTTGATTCAAATCAAAAACTCCAAGAGTACAAGGAGTGGCACCTAATAATCAAAAGTCCTATTAAAGTTATCAAAAGAAGGCTAAATCATTGACTAATATCCCATTATGAATACAGTATGATAATGCAAAAGGAGACAAGGGTGAGGCACACAACATGTTCTATTCTCGACCTCCATCAGTCATTAGTAATGTCATGGGCGGCTTTCCAGTCATGCCCCATTGACCCCTTGGGCGCGCCCCGTGGCGTCCTAGCAAGCCTCCCAATGCCTAGCGCCACGAACCGCCCCGTGGTCTTGGCCGTGCCAAGTGACAAGCGCGCATGTGCCTCTGTCGCCCGACCGATATCCTTCGCCAGCGCCCAGCCGCCGGCAGATGCCAACAGCGCCGCGTGCGCCGACCGTGATGCCAAAGACGTTGCTACTGACAACGGACCTGTTTCTGCCTTGTACAAAACTAAGTCCTTTTCATTGTAAATATAGAGTAGTTTTATTTCATGCACTTCCATTATGTTTCTCTAGCTTAGTCAAGTCAAGTCTTGTAGCCTTGGTTTATTTTTTTTAAGCATTATTAGGGGGGATCAAGCAATCAAACTTTCTAGCAAGCAAACAATTCTCCGTACTGGTATCTCTCCCCCTCAACACCGCGTTGTTTTTCTGTAATAGATTTCATTAATGCAATCAGGCTTTCTTTCATTCTCAATTCTCATTTACATTCTCTCAATTGCTCTTGACATTGGTTTTCCCGTACGGCACTGACAATCTAATCTAGCGTACGGAGGGGACCTCAGTTGGCGGACAGTAACTGCACTGACATCAGTTGCTTAGCCTTACGTCGCCCTTCCAAGGGATCTCAGGAAGGCGCCGCGTAACAGTTGGTATCAGAGCCTAGGCTCAACATCGGACGAGGGAACACATTGCCATTACCACCATTTCTGACCATGGTGAATCATGGGGACCATATTGCGGCCCTTGAACAGACGGTTGACAGATTACGGCCCATCGTAGATACGGTGCCTGAATTAAGAACCAGCCTAGGGCAAAGATTGAACGACCTGGACCGCAGGGTGCTCCAGGCCGAAGTTGACATAGAAAACATCAGTCGCGACTCCGAGGGAGACCGGCAAACTGCAGCCATAGAGGCGGCCGAAATTTTTGGCAAATTCGAGGGACTCCAACAGGAGCGTGCCGAGGATTTAGCTTACAGGGCACAAGAGGCAGACAGGGTGACTGCCATGCAACAAACTATTGACGACTTGACAGACAAGCTCAATGTTGTCAATGTTGCTTTACAGGGCCTGCTTCGAGGCGGTGGAAACGAAATCGGGGGCGCTGCGAACCCCGCTTCTGCGACACAAAAACTGAAAATTCTTGAGCCAAAGCCATACAGTAGAGCTAGGAATGCCAAGGAAGTGGAGAACTTCATTTTTGACGTCGAACAGTATTTCGATATTATTGGGGGCCTAGAAGAAGCTAAGAAGGTAGCAATTGCTGCCATGTATCTTCAGGGTGATGCTAAACTCTGGTGGCGGGTGAAGTACGAAGCAGTGTTATCAAAGGCGAAAAGCGTAAAAAAGCTCTAAGGTTTGTTGGGGGCTTTAAGCGCAAAGCGCAAATAATGCGTGGGCTTTATTGAAAAAAGGCGCAACAGGAGAAAAAATAAAAATATGTATATGTAATCCAAGACTAATAATTATAAGCATGAATAACAAATATATGGACAAAGAAATTGGAAAAAAAATTATGATAAAATGAAACAATAATTGTTTAATGTCGTCTTTTCATGATTACACTCATTGGCAAGAAATAGTATGACTTAGAGCCTTGATGCGATACTAAAGCGCTCACAAAGCGAGGCGAAGCGCTCAACATGTTTTGAGCCTCGCTTCGGGGCTTAAGCGCGCCTTTGACAACACTGGTACGAAGCCATTAGGGCCGGTGAAGATGCTCTCGAGACATGGGCAGAATTGAAGGCAGCCATACACCCACAGTTCTTCCCAGAAAATGTTGAATACAATGCAACGAGAAAGCTACGGGAGCTCCGCCAGACCAAATCAGTGCGGGACTACGTGCGGGAATTCTCCGCGCTCATGCTAAGCATACGCGACATGGGGGACAAAGCCAAGCTCTTCACTTTCTTGAAAGGGTTGAAACCTTATGCCCGTGTGCAGCTACAAAGACAAAGGGTAGATACCCTGCCCAAGGCGATCCAAGCAGCTGAATGCCTTGGGGACTATCAAATGGAAGCTCGAAAGGATAGGCCTCGGCCGCCTGCCCGAGTGGCCAGCCTAGCAACGGTAGCCCTAGCAGAAGTGGGGGAAATCGGAGCTCAACCAAATCTAAGGCTCCCTCCTCAGGCAGCAACAGTGTTGCGTCAAGCAACAATGACCGGGGGAGAAAGCCTCCTTCAGGATGCCGTCATTGCGGCGGACCACATTGGAACAATGAGTGCCCACATGCACAGATGAACGCCCATCAGGCTTGTGATGATGAGATTGATAACGACTTAGATGATGCGGACCAGACTGAACCAGTAAGTGCTTTCAATGCAATTGTTGGCTCCATTTCCAAGGCATTAGCGGAGACCAGTGCTGGTATCCGTAAGAAGGACCCATGTCCAGTCACCAAGAAAGGGAAAAAGAAGGCGGATGAGGAGATTCCTCTTAAACAAGAGAGGACCTTAATGTTCGTTGAGATGAAGGTGAATGGCAAGCCCATTCGGGCTATGATAGACACGGGTGCTACCCACAACTACTTGGCTTCGACTCAGGTGGAACGCCTTGGTCTAGTTGTAGGGAAAGGTAGAGATAGTGTCAAGGCTATCAACTCACCTCCCCAGCCAGTGGGTGGAATAGCCAAAGAGGTATCGGTGAAGCTTGGCCCTTACGAAGGAAAATTCAACCTGCGAGTGGTGATCATAGATGACTTTGAGTTGATAGTTGGGTTGGAATTCCTAAGGCAAACCAACACCATGCCTGTACCATTTGCAGACATGCTACTGATGATGAGAACCAATAGGGCCAAGCCCTACATTATCCCGTGAATGCCCATGAAGATGGCCGTTGAAAACATCTCGGCCTTGCAGTTGAAGAAAGGGGTCAAAAGGAATGAACCTACGTTCCTGGCAACCCTCTGCATTGAAGATATAGAACGCTCCTCGGGTTCCATTCCTGAACCCGTGAAGGAGCTACTACTGGAGTTTGAAGATGTTATGCCACAAGACATGCCAAAGCGGCTTCCGCCTAGGCGCATTGTGGATCATGAAATTGAGTTGGTGCATGGCGCGAAGCCACCTGCCTGAGCGCCTTACAGAATGTCACAACCCGAACTCACCGAGCTTCGGAGACAATTGACGGAAATGCTAGATACAGGGATCATTGTACCCTCCAAGTCCCCATACGGGTCCCCTTTTCTATTCCAAAAGAAACATGATGGCAGCATGCGACTCTGTGTGGATTATCGGGCTCTAAACAAAATCACCGTGAAGAACAAGTACCCTATTCCTCTAATGGCAGACTTGTTCGATAGAATGGGTGGTGCGACGGTGTTCACCTAGATAGACCTCAAGACAAGTTACTGGCAAGTTCGGATTGCAGAGGGTGATGAACACAAGACGACCTGTGTGACAAGGTATGGGTCGTACGACTTCCTGGTCATGTCGTTCGGCTTGACTAACGCCCCGGCTACATTTTGCACTCTGATGAACCAAGTCTTCCGAGAGTACATTGACGAATTCGTGGTGCTCTACTTGGATGACATTGTGGTATATAGCCAAACATTGGAAGAACGCCTAGTGCACTTACGGAAGGTCCGAGCTCGATTGCGGGAGCATGAACTATATGCAAAGCTATCCAAGTGCTTCTTTGCTCAGAAGCAAATTGACTTCCTCGGACATGTCATCGAGGAAGGACGGATCAAGATGGACCAACAGAAGATTCAGGCAATCACAGATTAGCTGCCGCCTAAGGATGTCCACGCCTTGAGGGCGTTCCTTGGCCTATGCAACTTCTACCGGCGATTTGTGACTCCCTCATCGCAGTGCCATTGACAGAACTCCTCAAGAAGGTCACGCCCTGGGATTGGGGACCCAAGCGAGCAGAGGCCTTCAACGCATTAAAAGCGGCTATGTCTAGTAGCCCCGTCTTGGCCCTCCCTGATCTGGCCAAGCCATTCGATGTACAAACGGATACATCCGACTATGCCATCGGCGGAGTCTTGCTACAAGAAGGGCATCTTGTAGCGTACGAGAGCTGGAAGCTGAAGGATGCAGAGCGACGCTATGCCGCTCATGAGAAAGAATTATTGGTTGTCGTCCATTGCTTGCGCCTTTGGAGGCACTATCTGCTGGGGACCCCATTCGTGGTCAAGACAGACAACACAGCTATTAGCCATTTCATGACCCACCCGAAGTTGAATGGTCGACAGGCCAGGTGGCAGGAACTCCTAGCTGAATTCCACTTCAACCTGGAGTACCGAAGTGGGAAGACCAATCATGTTGCTGATGCACTCAGTCGGAGAGCTGATCTAGCATCGGTGTGCCTACTCGTCACCCTAAGGGGGAGCAAAGTAGCCACCTCCATCAAGGACCAGATACAGGATCTACTCATCAAGGATCCTGCTGCACAGTATTTGGTTGATTTAGTAGGACAGGGCAAGACTCGCCAGTTCTACATGGAAGATGGCTTTCTGAAAGTAAAAGGGAACCGACTTTATGTTACTAAAGGAGGAGATCTGTGAATGACTCTTCTGGCGGAATGTCATGATACTCTGTGGGCCGGCCATCCCGGTGAGGAACGCACCATGGCGTTGCTTCGCCGTGCATATTATTTGCCTCAAATGGCCAATGACATCGCTCAGTATGTGAAGACTTGTCTAGTATGCCAGAAGGACAAGTCAGACCGCTTGACACAAGCGGGACTCTTGGAACCGCTAGCTGTCCCAAAAAGACCTTGGGAAAGCGTTTCCCTGGATTTCATCACCGGATTGCCCAAGGTCGGAGATCTCACAACTATATTGGTTGTGGTGGATCGGTTTTCCAAGTATGCTACCTTTATTGCAGCCCCACAATATATATCAACAGAAGATACAGCTCGACTCTTCTTCTCTCATGTCGTCAAGTATTGGGGCCTGCCCAAAGACATTGTTAGTGATCACGACTCACGCTTCACTAGCAACTTTTGGACCCAGCTCTTTAAGTGCCTTGGGTCAAAATTGAGTCACAGCTCAAGTTTTCATCCGCAATCTGATGGCCAGACGGAGCGGTTCCATGGTATGTTGGAGGAATATCTCCGCCACTTTGTAACCGGGTCGCAGAAGAATTGAGTGAAGGTTCTGGATGCTGCTCAACTGTGTTTCAATTCACCAAAAGAGCTCTAGTACAAACAAAAGCGCTTTTGAAATTGTTACCGGACAGCAACCGCTACTCCCACACATGGTGAATGCACCAAATATGTCTAAATCTCCTCGAGCTGCTGCTTCTCAAAAGAGTGGAAGCGAAATTTGGAAATAGTGCGGAGCTATCTTGTCAAAGCTCAAAAGCGGATGAAGAGGCATGCTGATCAGAATCGTCGCTTTGTTGAATACCAAGTAGGAGACAAAGTGATGGTCAAAATTCCAAAGCGGTACTTATTTGCGGGGGTACATGACCCTCGCCTATTGCAAAAATATATTGGACCCTTGTCCATTGAAAGGCGCATTGGGAAAGTTGCATACCGGGTGGATACCCCAGCTTGGTGGAAAATTCATCCTGTCTTCCATGTTAGACTCCTGAAACCATTTCAGGAAGACACAGAGGATCCTTCATGGAGCCAACTTACAATACCCAGTATTCGAGGTCCCAATTCAACCGGGAAAAGGCGTGTTGAAGTTATCCTTGATGATAGAGTAATTCAAGCCTCAAGGAAAGATCACCAAGAGTTTTTGGTGAAATGGCAGGGCTGTGATGTAGAGGAGAATACTTGGGAGAGGGGAACAAATCTCAAAGCCTACAAGAGCCTAATTGAAGATTATATTGCAAGTAAGGTACCGAGGACGTCGCCAACTCAGGTGGGGGAGAATGTCATGGGAAGCTTTCCAGCCATGCCCCATGACCCGTTGGGCGCGCCCCGTGGCGTCCCAGCAAGCCTCCCAATGCCTAGCGCCACGAACGGCCCCGTGGTCTTGGCCACGCCAAGTGACAAGCGCGCATGAGCCTCTGTCGCCCCACCGATATCCCTCGTCAGCGCCCAGCCGCAGGCAGATGCCAACAATGTCGTGCGCGCAGACAACGCAGCGTGCGCCGACCGTGATGCCAAAGACACTGCTGCTGACAACGGACATGTTTCTACCTTGTAGAAAACTAAGTCCTTTTCATTGTAAATATAGAGTAGCGTTATTTGCACTTCCATTATGTTTCTCTAGCTTAGTCAAGTCTAGTCTTGTAGCCTTGGTTTATTTTTTTTAAGCATTATTGGGGGGATCAAGAATCAAACTTTCTAGCAAGCAAACAATTCTCTGTACTGGTGTCTCTCTCCCTCGACACCGCGTTGCTTTTCTGTAATAACTTTCATTAATGCAATCAAGCTTTCTTTCATTCTCAATTCTCATTTCTGTTCTCTCAATTGCTCTTGACATTGGTTTTTCCGTACGGCACTGACAATCTAGTCTAGCATACGGAGGGGACCTCAGTTGGCGGACAGTAACTGCACTGACATCAGCTGCATAGCCTTATGTCGCCCTTCCAAGGGATCTCCGGAAGGCGCCGCGTAACAGTAATCTCGATTCACTTGTCCTATTCACTAGTACACTGCCCGCTAGAAGTAGCACCTCCTTACTACTAAAGTGAGTAAATGGGCCACTAAATTCCAGAAACACAAACATGAGTTAAGTTATATACATGGACAGTGTAAAGAACTTTTATCTTACGTCCATTGCAAGGTATGGGACTTGAGTCCCACATCGGTATTGCAACGTGCTGATGTGGGGCTTATATAACCTTGGGCTCTCCCACCTTAATAACTAGCTTTGGGGTGTGATTCTCCCTGGGTTGTCTCAAAGGCACCCAACACCCTCTGTGCCCATGTGCAGTGGATGGTGACGCCGATATTGCAGTGTTTGCTTGACGTTAGAAATGTCTAGTGCACAGCCAGTTGTGGGTGCCTAGGCACCTAACTCGAAAATGGCTACCTAGGTAAGAGCTACCTACTTATGTTAGAGTGAAAGCTACACAGTGTGGAGCCGTCGAGGACGACGGATGCAGAGCATGGTAGTTTTTTATGGTCCATTGCAAGGTATGTCACTTGAATGCTACATGGGTCTTGCAATATGCTGATATGGGGTTTATATAGCCTTGGGCTCTCGCACCTCAAGAACTAGCTTTTGGGGTGTGGTTCTCCCTGGGTTGTATCATTTTACACTATAAGGCTGTCTTACTTATTGTAGCAGATAACTTGACTTATTCTCAAGTTTACAAATCCTAATTTTACTGGAGGATTACATGTAAATATCTTTTGGCGGACCGATCAGTGTACGTAAGTTAGACTCCACAAACATTATCCAATAAATTCATTCCATATTTACCAGGAAAAGGAAAAAAAAAAAGTCTTATTCTGACCGGAAATTAAAAACTCAAAACGCAGAACATAAACTTGAAGTAATTCTGGATAAGATGCACGAGCTCAATTACCTATCAGATATCAACAGAGAGTAGAAGATCAACTTCCACTAAATCTTAATAATAAAAACTTTACTTAATAGTGTTAATTATCTGCATAAATGGAAGCCCAAAAGAGCTTCAAAACTCAAAAAATTGATGTTACATATATGTATGATGACTTTTTTGTAAGAAAAAAAAAAGACCCAAATACACTTCAAAACAACTGTATTCTAGAAGGAAGAGGAAGTACCTGAACTTGTTCGGTATTGATATTTGATCGGACGATAGTATGCAGAGAGAACGGAGGAGGAGAAAAGTTCCTTGTGCTCTTGAAAAGTGGGTTGACATAATACAGACAGCCATTTTGAGAAGGAATATTATGATGAGAATTATGATTGGACAAGTTGTTGAGTTATTATGTCTGGTCCCACAATTTTAAAAAACATAAGGTATATCCATAATTAAGTATATTAAAATAGATTAATTGATTAAATGACAAATTAAAATTACAAGTAGGAGAATCTTAGGAATTTGAATTTTATGAAATTTAAGAAAGAGAATTAACATTTTTTTGATAATTTTTATTCGCATTTTAGATTAAAAAGATAAAAATAACTTTTTATTTCTTCCAAAACTTTTAAATGTGAAATGAACAAAATTACTTGATACTATAAGCATTAATTATTAGTAATATTTTCTTTTTGGCATTTTGAAAGTGTAAGGTAATTTGCATTTTTTTAAAATTGTAATGTTTAGTACATAATAATTTTTTGTTTTTCATTATTTCGATTCTGTCCCTGCCACTGGCCGTCAGCACTCAAAATTTAGACTACCCAAGTTGTGGTCTATTGATAATAATTCCACACGTCATTTTAAGAGGGTAATTGTTTCCAAAAATATAGGAGTACCAGCGCTTCATTTTTGCAAGTTGTTAAAAAGACAATAATTCTAATGTAATTATCCATTGAACGCGTATTGATTTGTATGTGTAAAGTAGGTGATGTAGTAATGCTTACACCATTACAATACATGAACACACGATGAAGCAGAGTAGAAAATATAAACATATGAAAACCTTGAAGTTGCATAAACTACAAAGGAAATGAAGATCAACTTCACATATTTCTGTTGAGAAACAAGCACCTTAATTTCTCAAACCATCACTCTTTTCTCAATACTATGCAATAATGTGAAAGTGGAGAAGAAAGAGGATGAGCACTTGTTTTAATTCGTCTCTTCGCTCCTTTCTTCCTCCAGATATCCGCCTTTTTATTTGACCTACACTTCAATACCAAAACCCCTAATAACATACTACAAACCAACAAGAAGTTGAAAACTTACAAACAGCTGCACAATTCTTACATTAAGAGGCCAGAAATAGTAAACTCTGATCATTCAGTGTCTCTGTGTATTCTTGTTTCTTGCGTTTTAGACAAGAGTGTAGCTTGATATGGAGACCAACGCAGGGGAAGCAGAGTGAACGTACACAAACTCGAGGCTTTTTCCAGCTGGTAAAGAGTTGAGCCAGGCCGGAAATACATAGGAGTCACCATATTTTGAAAGACCCCAGAGAGAACCATAGAGTTGGGATATTGAGAGCTTCAAATTCTTCAATGTCTTAGCAGATTTATTAGTTACTATTACTGAATATCTGTAGTAAGTTTTCCCCTTGTGTTCCCATGAAGCTGTTTCCTTTTCTTCAATAGTAATGTCAGCAGTTGATGAAGCTGCAGATATATTCCATTTTAGATTTCTCTCCATATATTGTTATGGCTACAATTTATTTGCTCAAGTAATTCTGACTAAACACTGTCAAAAGAAGAACTAATTAAATTACCTGGGGCTGGAGTTACTTTTTGCTCTGGATCTGGCTTTGGCTGAGGGATAGCCACTGTAAATAGCAAAAAAGAACTCTTTGTTAGCAACAGCTTCAACAGCTTACTTATAAACAAAAGTAGCAAATGGGAGAGTTGGGGTCAAATTTGGGCATGATAAAGTAGGTCAAATCAATAAACGTGTCACGACCCAACTCCCCCAACGTTTGTTTGGCCTAAAAAAAAGGTCAGCCCGATGTACTAAGCTCCCGTTATGCACGGGGTGCAGGGAAAGGTCGGACCACAAAGGTCTATCGTACACAACCCCTGCATTTCTGCAAGAGGCTATTTCCATGGCTCGAACCCGTGACCTCCTGGTCACATGGCGGCAACTTTATCAGCAACCTCATTGCTTGGGCTAAAATGAGGAGTTAATTTGCATTGTGAGAAAGAATGTCAATTAACCAAGAATACCTGGAAGGAGCTGACTATATTTACTTTGACCACCATGAAGTCTTGCTAACACACCAATCAAAGGAGCATTATTGTAGGTGGCTGGTTCAGTTTGCTCATAGTTGTCTCTCTGATCAGCAAAGTTGTCATAGGCATCAGGTCCACCAACAATGGCTCCAGCTAGAAGATTGGGATCGCTCGCCTTTCTACTAAACCAGGTGGCATAACCTCCACGGCAGCTAACAAAAGAAGGATCCTTCTTTACAGAGACAATGGAAGAACCTCTATGGTGAACTTGTCTTGGATAGTTGTTTCCATATCCCACCATGTAACTTGTGGCTCTTGGGTTATCTCCAAGAATGTAGTCAACCTAGAAAGAAAATAGTTGCACAAGAATTTAACCAATGCATATCAAGTAGGCGTTTGGACAATATCTGGTTGAAGCCAAAGTTGAAAAAGAGTATTTGAAAATTGCAAACATGCTTCAGTATTTGCAAATAATGAAATATTATATCTGGCTAAAGAGTCCGGCTAGTTATCATCTATCAATATTAGCATCATTACCTGTGACTTGGCAAACGAGAGGAGCTCAGATGGTGAGACAATGCCAGAGGAGCACTTAAGGGATTTTCTAGCAGAAGCCAAATAGTCAGAGTAGACAGTGGCAAGGAAAGAGGCACTTGTGACAAATTGCATATTGTTCCATCTCTGCCTGAAAATGAGACCTCCTGGACTCTTGTGGATGTTTTGGTTACCTTTTCCAAGACATGCACACATAAAGTTCTCAGCCTTTTCCTGGTACTTTTCAAACACAGGTGCATGTTTACCAGCATTCCCTTGCATTAGGAACTGCAATTATATACAGAAATAGGTTAATTATTTGCCGTAGTAAAAGAATATTCTGTCATCTGCTGAATTAGGTTACAAATCATCTTATGCTTATAAGCGTTACAGGAACAGAGATTGCGGTCTAAAAATCTACAGGCATGTTCGGCGTGACCAATTTACAGTTTATAAACGGGACAACTTGCTAATGGGAACGCAATAATTCAGGTTATATTACGAAATAAAGTATGGATTTAAGGGAATTGACCTTAGCAGCAAGTGTCTGGACACCGGCATACTTAACGTCCCAGCCAAATTCAGTCATGGACCAACCAGTACCACCAAGTGCATCCCCATTTTCCCCTAGGTAGTTCAAATAATATGGCTTGTTGGATGCCTTGTACAGCCAGGCAGCAGCCCACAGTAATTCATCCTGTTAACAAATTCCAAAAAACTGAGAATTAAATTGTGTGAAAATGACAAAATGTACTACAATTCAAAACAAAGTTTAAATCTCTTCATGAAATGCAAAAGGAAGAGGAGAAGAGTTGGAATCAAGCACGTACCGCATATCCACTGACAGATCGGTAGTACTTCTGCGCCACAGTAATGCTGCTATCATACTTGCCCCTGTATTTGTCCGCAAACTCGAATAGCTGAAAACAACAGTAACCACTTGTTATGGAAACGCAGAGGTAAATTGCTTAGTCCTACACAACTAGAATAATAAGGGGGAGGCGGAGTAATAGTGCCGGGAATTTAACATATACCACTCTCTTCGTCTCAATTTATGTGATGCTCAGGACGAAGGGAGTAATAACTTTTAAAGAATGTTATTATATGATTTAATAACATGGACATTTACTTGGAACATTTCTTTTAAGTGATATTATAGTATAGGAAGTAGAACTCGAGAAATGAAATAGTACAGTATAACACCACCTATAGTCCCTATATGAAGTCTTGTAAAACGAATGAATTGTGTAAACAGCAAAACAAAGGGAAAAAATATACGAACTACTCCTTCCATTTTAATTTATATGACAAACTTTCCTTATTAGTCCACTCAAAAAATAGAATAATACATTTCTATATTTGAAAACAATTTAACTTTAAATTTTTTTATTTTACAAATTTCACTTTTAATGAGAAGTTTTTCTAGTCACATAAATGTTATGGCTCTATGAAACTTTTAAAATCACAAGTTTCAAAAGTTTTCTTTTTTCTTAAATTTTGTATCTGAGTCAAACTATGTCACATAAATTGAAACGGAGGGAGTAGTAATTTTTATATATTGAGTTTTGTGTGGTTATTCTATTATCTGCGTCACAATAGCATGACTGCTAACTTGGTCCAACTAAAGAAGTATATAAAATTTCCATATACAGCTTTTACTTGGACGTTAGGATTATGAATGCAAGAACAGGACACCTCACAACAAACCTAGCCTGACAAAAAACAGAGCTAATCGTAACTGCCTAATAACTCCGCCCGTATAAAAAAGATATTTTGTACTAATATTTATATCAAATCATTAAATATATAACATCTTTTAAATAATTTATTTCAATATTATTTAATATGCATTCCTACTTTATGTTACTCTTTAAAGTTAAATTGTGTAGTTTAAACACACCTGGTAGGCATGAGTGAGGAGCTCTTTGGCATAAGCAGGGTTGCTGTTCCGAAAGACGATGGAAGCAGCAGCCATGGCGGCCGCTGTCTCGCCAGCGAGATCAGATCCAGGACGGCTTGGATCAATCCTGTAAGCAGCTCTTGAAGTGGTCATGTCCTCTGGTCTTTGCCAACAGTAATGGTCTGTTGTACCATCTCCAACCTATATATTATCCAAAACATATCACATCAACTGAACTTACTAACTATGGTCAAAATTATGCCTGTAATCTTTGTTTTAAAGTACCTTATTTTTCCATTGAAAATGACATTTGGAACACAACAAATTTAATTTGGTAAAAACTGTCCGATATACTAAGCTCCCACTATACGCGAGGTCCAGGGAGATGGTTGGACAATAAAGGTCTATTATACACAGCCTTGCCCTGCATTTTTACAAGAGGTTGTTTCTACGGCTCGAACCCGTAACCTCCCGGTGACATGACAGCAACTTTACACGCTCCCCTTCCAAAAAGAATGGCAGTATGGGTAGGAATTAATTACCTCTCCGTAAAGGACATTTGGTTCAGGATGAGCTTTAAGTAGGTAATCAGTACCCCATTTAACAGCATCCATAGCATTGTTAAGCTCTCCACTTTCACCCATTTGCTTCCCATATTCTATAATGCTCCACGACATCATTGTAACTGTGAATGCCATTGGCAGTCCAAATTTCACATTATCCCCTGCATCATAATACCCTCCTACCAGATCCACCTGCAACAATTAATTTCTATAATTAATCCGATATTTATTCAAAAACTAGGAAATGTGAGCAACTTTACGAAAAATTTAAGTTATATATACTTAAAGTCTACGCATTAACGTTTATTATAAAGACTTATTAGTAGTTACTTTGTAAATGACTTCTTTATAACAGCAAGTGCCGAAACCAGAAATTTCGCTAAGGCTGTTCAATATTTAATATACATATATAAAAAGTAATATTTGATTTAATATACACAGTATAATTTTTTTATATACACTGTATAACTAATTGATGAAAGGTGTTTAACTGACCACCCTTCTTTTAATGAAACCAATTTGTATGTTATGTTATAACGTAAGACAAAAAAATCCAGAACAAATAATAGTGTTATAGAAATGTTATAGAAATGTTTGACCGTATGATATAGAGGAGAAACTTACCCCACTAGCCTTTCCGTCAAGAAGACCAGAATTACCCCTCCATTGAACTCTCTGGTCATGAGGAAGGTAACCAGATCTCTGAGCCTCGTAAAATAGAAAGCTTTTGCTAAGTGCTTCACCATAATTATGGCTACTACCAAATGCCAAACTAGGAAGCAGTCCAATTATAAGAAGCAGATGAGTCATGGAACAGAACATCATATGTTTAAAAATCCCAAGTGTAGAGATCTGTACTACTTTTGGCTATACGTGTAAATGTTACAAAAATGGCCAATGCAGGTCCTTTTACAAGGTTAAAACATAGAAAGACCCCTAAATAATGGTTATTAAGCAAGAAGAGAATAGAGATAGTAGAGATGAAAGAGTAAGGATTGGGAGAATGGGAAGAGATTGAACCAGTATATATGGTGGATGAAACAGAAAGTGCCAAGATTTTAGAAAATGGCCACTGTCTAAATAATGCAAATTAAAAATAAAGAAACAAAAATAATGTCTATTGATACTTCATACTTCATAGACATTGTCATGTGCTTTTGTTCGTCGTTTTTCCCAGGAAGGGTCGGCGCTGAAATTTATTCGTACGAAATTAGTGCACACAATTATATTTTAGTTAAATTAATCAGTGAATAATTTTTGACAGACAACGTGTACGAAGATAAATGGACGGGAGTTCCCAAAAGGAGGAAAAAGAAGAAAAAGAGAATGCAGTCAAAAATAGTTACAGAAAAGTGTATGTTGTGTGTTCCCATTTGTCTAAACTCAACGTTACTGACTCCTTTGGACTTTGTTAATTCGCCTACGAGGCCATGTGTCAAAACTCATGGTTAAAATTCGGGTTATAGTCGGTTTTCGCACTGGTCAATCAAAAATAGCCAGCGTTTATCAAGTCCATGAAAAATAGCAACTATTTTGCTGCAATAGAGACCGGTCCCGTATAATATACGGGAGTTCGGTGCATTTGTGTACAAACTCCAGCATATTATGCAGGACCGGTATACTTTGCTGATTCTTGTATAATATACGGGAGACTGGAGCACCGATGCTCAAAACTCCAGTATATTATACTGGACATTTATACTTGCTGAAACTCCAGTATATTATGCGGGAGTTCCAGCATAATTATATTTGAACTCCCGCATATTATACGGGAGTTCCATCATAGTTATCCAGGAACTCCCGTATAATATGCGGGATTTCAAACATACTTATGCTGGAACTCCCGTATAATATGAGGTCGTATTTTTCGGATTTTGAATAGTGTTTTCGTTCAAATTTATCTTTACATGAAAAGTGGCTAAATTTCGATTACTTTTGAAAGTAGACTATTTTTGAATGACCAGTTATAAATCTGGCTATTTTTAAATGTCTCGCTTAAAATTCTAATACGGCCAAAACTTAAAAAGGGTAAAGCATCATTGTATCTGTACGGGGACATTGTTTATTTGGCTTCGACTCTCCGACAGTTCCAATTTTAACTACAATGCCGGATACTTATCGTAAATCTACGCAGGGAGTGTACAAGTTCTACACTTGTCACTTCACCCGGATGAAAATAGTTTATTTATTTATTTATTTTATGTTTTTCAATATTCGCTTTGAAATCTCAACTGTATTGGTCAAAATCTGACCACCACGATCTGGTTGCCTGATACCCCGCCTCAGCAACTGGGCAGTGAAAATCCGTAGAGCCCACTCCATTTCTCCTCTAAGACATCCGACGAATCAAAAAGAGTAACGCCCAAAATCACGACCAGGATACATTAGTAACCAGAAAGCGTCGAGTCAAGCAAAGAGTGAAGGAACCTCGACTATATATAGCCAAGAAAGACTCTCAATTGGGGGGCTTCTCCATTCTCTCGAAAAAAGGATGACAAAAAGCTCCTAAGATGTAATTCTCCTTCCTCATCGATTGATGAGGAAGGCAATGTTGAATCTTAATAAGATCAATCATATCTCCTTCATCCCATATGCAATCATCGTCGTTAACTTTTCGATCCGAAATTAACTATGTTTGACTAAGATTTACCCCTTCATCTTCGATTGATTTGTTCTAAAGGTTTTAACATCTTTTGAGTCACAATTTAGCGCCGTCTGTGGGGATTTCTTAGTGAAAACACCTAGTTTCTCCCAGATCAAAGCCGAAAAACACAATCACTCACCAAAAGAAGCACGAAGGGAGAATTTACCTCACGCGAGACATGGGAGCAGCGCATTAAGGGAAGGAAAGCCGAGTAGGATTACCAAACATAGAATTCCTCGCCCCATCAACTGCAAATATTCTAAACAAGGCAAACGGTGCTGCAAACCAGCTCTCCCCAACGAACCACCAGATGGGAGCGAAGAAAATCTCACCCTCACCTCCCGCTCTTTGTCCTGGCAAGCACATAAGATCAGCGTGAAAGAACGTACACAGGGACATCTCGATTGAAGAACAAAAATTACTTCAACACAGTTGAAACCCCTCCTGCTGGCAGCATCTCTCAGCTGAACGGCAGGAGTCAGACAAGAAAACTATAATGCGCGCACAGCACGACCCTATGAGAAACATTGACGCCTCGCATTCACCAGCGTTGCACCATCTGATGCAAGCAATACCAAAAAACTGGGACTCCCACGGAAGATGTCCAACTCTCCAGAAACTGGGACTAACGACGAGCTATTATTTCGATAAGTTCGAAATAACAACCTTCAAGGCCAAGGGCCTTCGCCATCAAAAAAGAAAGGTTGATCGAACGACGATGGGTTGTTATTTCGATAAGTTTGAAATAACACCCTTCAAGACCAAGGGCCATCGCCATCAAAAAATAAAGGTTCGACCTCGATCGAACGACGACGGGCTGTTATTTCAATAAGTTTGAAATAACACCCTTCAAGGCCAAGGGCCTTCGCCATCAAAAAAGAAAGGTTCGACCTCGATCGAACGACGACGGGCTGTTATTTCGATAAGTTTGAAATAACACCCTTCAAGGCCAAGGGCCTTCACCATAAAAAAAAGAAAGGTTCGACCTCGATCGAACGACGACGGGCTTTTATATCGATAAGTTCGAAATAACACCCTTCAAAGCCAAGGGCCTTCGCCATCAAAAAAGAAAGGTTCGACCTCGATCGAACGACAACGGGCTTTTATTTTGATAAGTTCGAAATAACACCCTTCAAGGCCAAGGGCCTTTGCCATCAAAAAGGAAAGGTTCGACCTCGATCGAACAACGATGGGTTGTTATTTCAATAAGTTCGAAATAACACCCTTCAAGGTCAAGGGCCTTAGCCATCAAAAAATAAAGGTTCGACCTCGATCGAACGATGACGGGCTGTTATTTCAATAAGTTCGAAATAACACCCTTCAAGGCCAAGGGCTTTCGCCATCAAAAAAGAAAGGTTACACCTCGATCGAACAACGGCGAGCTATTATTTCGATAAGTTCGAAATAACACCCTTCAAGGCCAAGGGCTTTCGCCATCAAAAAAGAAAGGTTCAACCTCGATCGAACGACGATGGGCTGTTATTTCGATAAGTTCAAAATAACACCCTTCAAGGCCAAGGGCCTTCGCCATCAAAAAAGAAAGGTTCGACCTTGATCGAACGACGACGGGCTTTTATTTCGATAAGTTCGAAATAACACCCTTCAAGGTCAAGGGCCTTCGCCATCAAAAAAGAAAGGTTCGACCTCGATCGAACGACAACGGGCTATTATTTCGATAAGTTCGAAATAACACCCTTCAAGTCCAAGGGCCTTCGCCATCAAAAAAGAAAGGTTCGACCTCGATCGAACGACGACGGGATATTATTTTGATAAGTTCGAAATAACACCCTTCAAGGCCAAGGGCCTTCGCCATCAAAAAAGAAAGGTTCAACCTCGAGCGAACGACGACGGGCTGTTATTTCGATAAGTTCGAAATAACACCCTTCAATGCCAAGGGCCTTCGCCATCAAAAAAGAAATGTTCGACCTCGATCGAATGATGACGGGCTGTTATTTCGATAAGTTCGAAATCACACCCTTCAAGGCCAAGGGCCTTCGCCATCAAAAAAGGAAGGTTCGACCTCGATCAAATGACGACAGGCTATTATTTCGATAAGTTCGAAATAACACCCTTCAAGGCCAAGGGCCTTCGCCATAAAAAAAAAAAGGTTCGACCTTGATCGAACGACGACGGGTTATTATTTCGATAAGTTCAAAATAACACCCTTCAAGGCCAAGGGCCTTCGCCATCAAAAAGGAAAGGATCGACCTCGATCAAACGACGACGGGCTGTAATTTCGATATGTTCGAAATAACACCCTTCAAGGACAAGGGCCTTCGCCATCAAGAAAGAAAGGTTCGACCTCGATCGAACGACGACGGGCTATTATTTCAATAAGTTCGAAATAACACCCTTTAAGGCCACGGTACTTCGCCATCAAAAAAGAAAGGTTCGACCTCGATCGAACGACGATGAGCTGTTATTTCGATAAGTTTAAAATAGCACCCTTCAAGGCCAAGGGCCTTCGCCATCAAAAAAGAAAGGTTCGACCTCGATCGAACGACGACAAGCTGTTATTTCGATAAGTTCAAAGTAACACCATTCAAGGCCAAGGGCCTTCACCATAAAAAATGAATGGTTCGACCTCGATCGAACGACGACAGGCTGTTATTTCGATAAGTTCGAAATAACACCTTTTAAGGCTAAATGCCTTCGCCATGAAAGAGAAAGGTTCGACCTCGAT
Organism: Nicotiana glauca; assembly: GCA_026770625.1. Classification (NCBI taxonomy): domain Eukaryota; kingdom Viridiplantae; phylum Streptophyta; class Magnoliopsida; order Solanales; family Solanaceae; genus Nicotiana; species Nicotiana glauca. Next base: position 27,327 of record MU776747.1, read on the forward strand.
CGAACGACGATGGGTTATCATTTCGATAAGTTTGAAACTGTGCCCGTTAAGGCCAAAAACCACCGGAAGGAAAGAAAAACCAGGACTCGTCGTCCGGGCACCTATATTGCACCAAAGCCATAAACAATTGAAATAAAAGTAAAGTACAAGACAAATAGCGAAGAAAAGAACTCTCATTTATATGAAGTCACAGTGCGGGCTATCGTCGCTTACATATGGACCAAGCCAACCAAAGAAAGCAAAAAAACAAAGGGGGGGGGGGGAGAAAACAACACGAACGAACAACAATCGACAAACAATTGAAAATAAAAACAAAGGACAACATCCTTTATTCGGCGTCATCACTGCCGTCACTAGTACCATCACCATCATTACCATCACCGCCGTCTCCAAGAGGTTTCCTGTCACTATCATTCGCATCTCCACTAACTTCGGTCATCGCCGCGTCATACCCATAATTGATGCGAGCCTCCCGTGCTTTTCGCTCGTGCTTCTTCATAAGCAGCCTCAGCCACGGTGCCCGCCTCCCACAAACTGTTATATATGTCCCGCTAGGCTTCAGCATAAACCCAGAGCTCATGCATTTGGTGAGGAACGGCAGCGGAAGATGACTCAACCTGAGCCTGTAATCGCTCATTTTCTGCCTCCAGGGCCGCGACCCGATCTCCCAGAACCGATGCCTCCTGATCAATCACGCCAATACGCTCCTCAAGCCTCGCCTCCCTGAGGGTAGCTATCGCTCTCTTTGACTCCTGTTCAGATTGGAGTACGCGAATGGTGTTCTCCAGGGCCGTCGCCCTAGCCAAAGCCTCAGACCAGGCTCTCTCAATATTCTCCAATCCAGCAACTTTGCTCTCTATCGTGGTCAATTCTCTCATCCACTCCATGCTCATCGCCTCGACCTTGACCAAGTTCTGGTCCATCTTTGACTACATCGACCTCAACCTACCCTGTAAGTGCTCACACTTCGCTGCGATCCCCTTACCCAACTCGAGCTCCTCGTCCTTAATGCGAAGTTGCTCCTCGAGTTCGCTCTTGTTGCGGATGGTCTGTATCAATTCCTGGTCCCATTTCTCCAACTCCTCACCAAGAGCCCGATTACGGGGATCTGTCCTCAACCGCTCATGCATCTCGCGACATCTGTCATGGTAGCGGCGGTACTTCTCCAGCATCTTCAAAAAAACCCTTGCCCGGATGTTGGCCCTGCGAATGTTTTCCACTTCCACCATGTATGTCTGGAAGACATAAAGACGGGGTTAAACTAGTATTTTTGAAAAAGGCGAAAGCATAAAGCAAAAACAAAATGTAACGTACCCTTAAGCCCATGACGGCGACCTCGTCCCTCAACTCAGCATCGGTGACATCCCGAAGGGACTCATTCTCATCTTCGAAGCATAACAGGCTGAATTGTGGCACCAAATTCTCCCCTTCTGGCAAGAGATTAACGCCGGAAGGGATCTAAAGAACACGGTCCAAGCCCCTCGCATTAACCACCGAATGAGTAAGACCCTCCTCAAACATCCTAACATCATCAGGGTCCAGGTCTGACTCAGATTCATAGTCATCAACCACCACGGCCTTTCCCCTTTCTGCTACTGAAGGAGGATCACGACCCGCTGCAGAAGATGAGGGCACGTCTGAAACCACGACGACAGCCCCAGAAGTCTGGTTCTCCGCCACGACAGGTTGTTGGTCACCAACAATGGCAGGGATCTCTAACTGAACCGAGACGGCGGCAGGAGTTTCTGACCGCTGATCGCGGACACCGACGACTCCAACAGTATGCTCCGTCCTTACTGGGAAAGCCGCAATAACACCCTCTCCAGAGCCCATCGGGGGAGATTCGTCCAGTTGAATCACTATTGGGGGCGCTGTCTCAAATTCTACTCTCCGTCTCTTTGACGACCCCTCTTCCTCTCCAGTAGATGACGATTCCCCTGTTGGGCGAACGATATCGATCGGAACCTCGTACTGAGAAGCGGCCCTCGTTGGAGTAACCAAGGCCGCAGACTCAACTGATGCAGCCCTCGACGAAGGTCGAGCAACGGGAACTGCGATAGGGTGAGCAGACGCGGCCGGCTGGCAAAAAGCTAATGGAGGAGCCTTCGCTCTCCGCACTCTCCCTGACAACGACAAATGATGCATAAGAGGCTGAACAATATAACAACGAATAAAGGAAATACCAGTAGCCAAAGACGCCATCTCATCTGTAAGGGGCCTGCGCCCGAACCTCTCATGGAAGGTCGACCATGTGCGAATCCCCGCTGTATAGGGAAGTATGGCCTCTACCCGATTGCGGATACACTCGACAGGCGGAGAGGTTAATCTCTCAGTTGCAAAAATGTGATAAAATTTAGTACCCGTAGGAAAACGGTCGAGCATTACACTGATAAAAAAAATAATACAAACTCACGTGCAAAGTTCCATCTCTCAGGGAATCTCGTTGGGTCCGCCACGATATGTTTAGTCTGCACATAAAAGTAATTCTCATAGAAACAACGGTTGGTCCTGTCGTCCATCTTTATTACTAGACTCCTCGATCCCCGAGGACGCATGTGAATCATCGAACCACGAATGAGTTGAGGGGAAAATATACTGAGCATGTGGTCCAAAGTCACCTCACGATCAATGAGTTCAGCATACTTGAGCAGCATAAGGAATAACTTGTACAAATAAGGCGAAAGTTTAGCGGGGCAACTCTTCATAGAAATGAAAAAAATCCACCACCAATATAGGAAGGGGAAGCGTATACCTTACAATGAAGGGGTAGGCGTAGAACGCGCAGTACCCAGGGCGGTCGAAGTGAACTATGTCGTTCCCCTCCACCGGCCGCATATCGACGTAATTGGGAATTCCCCACCCTTTCTTTCAACTCTACAATCCCCCTTTCTCTCACAACGGAAAGGACAGGTTCCGGTTCCGGCCCGCCACTAATACTGAAGTCGGTCACCTCCCTCCTGAGGCGAGGCAAGATCTCAACCACTGAGGGAACCCCCTCATCCTACGCCGCATCCACCCCTCCGGTGATCTGAACAGAACTCTCCGGTACCAGATTAGCGGCAGGAAGATTGTCGCGAGAGGAATCACCAGCCATTTTTAGCAGAAAACGCGCCAAAAGAAGTAACAGGAAGAAGAGATGAAAGATTTCAATGAGCAAGAAGGTAAGCAAAAATTCGAGGTATCAGAAAAAGCTATATCTGAAGAATACTCTCAAGCAAAAGATGAAGTGAATCAATCAAATGACAAGTTTCCTCTATTTATAAGAGACATAAATTCCCCGAGCACGAAACCCAAGAGTCGCCATTCGAATCTGATAGGGCACAAAATGTTTCAGTCTCCCAGAAATGTGTGTCATAATGGTAGTAACCACGAATCAACGCTTCAGTGACAACCGACGTTTCGATTTCGAAACCACCGCAACGGTCCACGAGGATCGAAAGGACACCGCCACTTCACCAAAAACCCACAGAATGCGAATAAGGAATGGAAAATTGTAGGCCAGATTTCTCTCGACATCGTAACGAACATGATCTGTCTGCCGAGTCCGACATAGGACGACCCCGACAGACGGAGGGACTAACTATTGGTCAAAATCTGACCACCACGATCAGGTTGCCCGATACCCCGCCTCAGCAACTGGGCAGTGAAAATTCATAGAGCCCACTCCATTTCTCCTCTGAGACATCCGACTAATCGAAAAGAGTAACGCCTAAAATCACGACCAAGATACATTAGTGACCAGAAAGTGTCAAGTCAAGCAAAGGGTAAAGGAACCTCGACTATATATAGCCAAGAAAGGCTCTCAATTGGGGGGCTTCTCCATTCTCTCGAAAAAAGGATGACAAAAAGCTCCTTGCTTGTATCCTAGAAAATGAAAAATAACCTCAAAGAAAAGATGTAATTCTCCTTCCTCGTCGATTGATAAGGAAGGAAATGTTGAATCTTAATAAGATCAATCATATCTCCTTCATTCCATATGCAATCATCGTCGTTAACTTTTCGATCTGGAATTAACTATGTTTGACTAAGATTTACTCCTTCATCTTCGATTGATTTGTTCTAAAGGTTTTAATATCTTTTGAGTCAAACACCGACTAGTCTGTATTTATATCGCATATGGTCCCAGGGGCGGATCTATGTATATGGGATGGGGTGGTACGCCACCCGCAAACCTTGGTAGAGACTATGCAATAGTATGTAGACATGTATGTATATATAGAAGGAATGTGTACAAATAATATAAGTGGCACCCCCTTAACAAAATGGTTCAAGGTGCCATTGGCAAGATACTTCCACTACCACCTTGGTGGTTGGGGATCGACTCCACCCTAGCACAATTGTTTTAAAAGTTTTTGTTTTATGCATTTAAGACCGCATAATTACAGGAGGAGGTTTACTCCTTTACTTCTTCTTTCTCTTTTCTTAATTACTCTTTTTTGTTTGTTAGTAGTTCCTATTGAATATTTTTTAATTTTATTAGTTTATTTTAAAATTTCTTTTCTCCTTTTTAACATAAAATATAAAAAAAAAAAAAAACACAAATATATTTTTCCTTGTCAAAAAAAATCTCCACTATTGTGTTTTCCCAACTCCTTCATAATTTATGGATAGATTGATACAAAAATTAATTTTTTCTTCGGGGGCACAACCCCGGTAAATCTATTTGAAAAAGTAATAATAATAATAATAATAATAGAAATCCTTGAATAAGTTACTGTTCTAATCGAAGATGAAAGTTTATTTTGTTGTCAAGTTGCTCTAAAGTAGGACAATTTTATATTATATTGAGTGAGTGAATTTTTTATAAAAAATAGTAAATTGAATAATGTTCATAAACTTACTTTTTTTCTAATGTTTAGAGTGCTTATTAGTATAAGTTTTGCTTTGAGTATCTAAATATAAATTGATAACGAGTTTTTTTCTTATACAAAATGCATACTCCAGTTGAATCTTATGCTTTTTTTTTCCATGTTATCATAATTATTATATTTTTTTTGCTCGATCGATTTGTCTATATTAACATCAAAGACGAATAACCTGAAGCGAAACCCAAATAAACAAATTGATTAAATTTATACCCTATTAAACAATGTAAATTATAACATGACTACGTTCAAAATTTATGGCATCCGGAGCTTCTAAATCTTGGATCTACCTCTGTACACTAAAAGGAAAAACGTCTCCTACTAAGTTTTTTTTTTTGTCATATTCAAAACTCGAATCAAAAACTTCTCATTAAAGATTTAATACATGATTCAGGCAGTTGATGTCTTCTGCTTTGTTTCACTAATATATTAATAGAGCCCTTTTGGATTAGCTGGTTGTATATAGCTGATGAGTTTGAAGTGATGTGCTGAAACTGAGATTTTAAATAAGCATTTACGTGTTTGGATAGACGTGCTGAAACTGATAATAAACAGTTAATGTATTTGATAGAATAATGCTGATAAGTTATTTTTTTATTAAAATAACTAAAATATCCTTAAACTTTACAAAAGGTTATAAATTAAAAGGTTTCTTTGTAAAGAAACGGAAGGACAACGAAAGCTAGAAAATCTATTTTTGGGAAAATATTTTGTGAATTAAAAAATATTACTCTATTAAGGATAAATTAATATAGGTCTTGGTCAAACTAAAAGTGCTTATAAGCTGAAAAGCCATAAGTTGGGGGTCACTAACTTATGACTTATGATTGATTTTAGCTTATAAGCACTTTGAGTGTTTACCAAACACGTAGATAAGCCAAAAATGTACTTATAAGCCAATTTGTTCAGCTTATAAGCTTAACACATATTTTGATGTGATAAAAATAGTTATGTGATTTTTACTATTATATATAATATGTGAATTTAAGTGATTATATATGAAATTAATTCAGAATTTGCCCATTGATTAGAAATAAAATAATAGGACATATTTTTACTTAATAAAATATAAGTACACACTATTTCCTCCGGATTTCACTTGTAAAATTACTATACGTCTATATGTTATATTTTGAGGAATTCTTCCTTCATAGCCAAAAAAAAAAAGGAATAACTCATCTCATTGTTTCCCCTTATTATTCCTTTTCCTTATACCCTGGCCTTTCCAACACTCAATAAAATTTAATAAAAACGAAAACAAAAGTACATTTTTCTCATTTGTTTCTTTTTTCTGTTTTCTTTTTTATTTGATCTAGTTTCTAACACTTATTTTTAGAAACTACCGAAACCTAACCGTTGCACCAAACAAACAAACATCCTCAACGTCTAGAGCATTTCTAGTTACTAAATGACATATTATAAGCACTTGAATAATGGGAGCAAAAGCAAGGGTTCTTGAAGTTGCTAAAACATTCTTCTTCTTCGCTTGAACATTCATAGGGTGTTAACATACAAACAGTTAATTTGGACCTCCCGAAATCATACCGTTGCACCTAGCAAAACAAACATCCCCAGCGTGTAACATTCTAATTTGACTAATAAGCCGCGAATCTAAAATTTAAACTCTATAAGTTCAGCTTTTAAGATTTTTAGCATTGAACTCATCATTATATTATAAAGTTATGGGTTCAAATCTACTATTTGTTGCAATTTTAATAGATTTTACACATAAATTTATGCTCCTCATCGAAAATTATGGGTTCATTTGAACCCGTCACTTATACATACTGTATGGGTCAAAATCAAATCAGAGAAATTCGACATGCGGAGACAATTGTCATGAGTAACCTGCGAATCGAATTGATCAATAAAGTGGAGGCCGAGCAGTGATCAATAAGGCTGAGGTCGAGCAGTGATCCATAAGGCCGAGACCGAGCAGTGCAGATAGAAGTAACAATTAGTTTTGCTTTGGAATCTTCAAAGGGAATATTCTACTGATATTCCCTCTAATTGTACTTTTTTTTAGGGTTTCCTAGGGATATCCCTTATAAATAGGAAGAGAGGGCAGACTCTCTCTCGATAAAATATATAAACACATCTCTCTAACGAGATTAGATTATCTGTTATCCCATATCCTCCATCAGATCCGAAAAGGGTCCTAAGATTCTTGTATTTGTCTATTATTCATCTTTATAAAATGAAAGACGATCCGCCTCACTCAAGATTGGGTGAATCTTTTTCTTTATTTATATTTTATTGCCATTTAATGTTACTTAATGCATCTTTTTTCATACTATTAAATCTGGCCATAATCACTGCCAGCATTTATACTCAACTATATTTTTCTATTCATGTTATTAATCTCAGATCTAGAATTAATTTTCCTTAACTAGGATTTTCCCTCTATCTTCTTATTGAATTAGTTTAACAAAAAGGTTCCATACATTTGGTCCATCTGGCGTCGTGGGGATTTTCTAGTTAAAATTTTAGTTTTCTCTAGATTTAAATTCAATTCTAGTTCCATTTTCTGCTCATTGTAGCGTCATCCTATCGTTACAAATGCAAACTTGAGAAATTCGTAGGCAAGATCAAGGTTTCTAGCTTCCAACCAACGCGCACTGTCTACCTCTCCTTCGTCCCCGACGAGGAAATCGGCAGAGACGATGGTGCTGGAAAGTTTATCGATTTCGATGTCTTCATGAAGATGAATATTGTGATTGTACTTAACGAGGGCTTTCTGATCACGCTCAACTGAGTCTCACAAAAGACTATGCGGGCGTTGCAAATATAATCTGAGTATTATTGCCCAGAGTCGAACTACAGAGAACTAACCTACCAATTACCACTGTCAGATTTACTCAATTCACACAACCTGTTTTCCCAAACTTTCTGATTCACAATTGTTGATTTCCTAACAACTATTACTGAAAATAATGAATAACTGAATATTAACTAAGCTTGGTGTGTCAACAATATAAAGAAGGTCTACCCCGTGGTCTTTTTTTCGGTTGTATATTTCTTATAATTATGATTTAGCTATCTCTAACAATCATAAACTCTCCATCTATCATAATTCTTTTTCAAGTAATTATAATAATCTACTAGACGCACTTTCTCAAGCTACGCTAGCTAATTTCACAATACGGTTCACTTAGATTGCACNCAAATCTAATTATATTGATAAAACAACTAAGTAATTCCCAACGGATTCCACTAAAACCTTAGATTAAGGTTTTTAGCTACTCATGATAATGGGTAAATCAAATATTAAAAGATTCACAATCATAAAATTCAAGAAAATAAAGAAAAAAAAGAAATAAAGATGTTTTGGGTGATCTCTCACAATTACTTTTCTTGCCAAAGTAATCTCTAATAATGTTACATGCCTCCTTTGGGCGAGTTCTAGTATTTAAATAGGGTTTTGGGCTAAGAATTCCGGAATTTGCACTTCAGTCCCTTAAATTTCTGTTGCCTGCTACGGTCCTACCGTGCCCACGCTGGGACCGCGGCCAAAAGGCCTCTCTGAATCTCGTATGACAGCTCACCGCGATCCTACCGTGCCCACGCTGGGACCGCGGCAGTTCACCTTTAGGCCTCGTTTGTGTATTTCAATTGGTTCACTTGGCGACTTTGATGCGATTGGCTTCTTTTTCTTCCATAAATGATACAAAACCACTCCATAGCATTCTTCTAATGTATATAACCTGAAAAACATGAAAAACACTAATAAGAGCATTTTGCTATCACTTTTACAATAAAAACTCTACAAGAAAGTGGTTCTTTTGGGGCTTAATCATAGTTTAATTCACCTACAATCAACACCCCACACTTAAAGCTTTGCTCGTCCTCGAGAAATTTAAACCACACTTCTATTCCTAATCGCTCAACGAATTACCCAATTTATGTCACACCTGCCATTATGAAAGAATAACCTAAGCAATGCAACTGCCATACCTCAGACGCAAACTCTAATGCCATTCCACACACAGACTCACTTCCAATTACTCTAATAGAGGTGAAACTTGCTATTTCTTCCTGAGTCACATGCCCTCACATTATTAATTTGAGAGAAGTTCCACATGTATAGAATCAAGCACAAAGAACTTTAGATAGAAAGAATTCACTCACTCTCAGTAAAGAATATTCGTATGCCACAAAGATACACCATAAGCTTGCCCTTAGTGTAATACTCTACTAATTGAGTTCATTCAATCTTGGATCAATTAGGACTTTAATTGGTTGTAATGTAGGCTACGGGACGGGTAGGATACATTTAGATATAAGAGTGACTACACCTCCCTAAGCACTTTAATACATACATTTTAACATTTAAGCCCTATATTTATGTCAAACCAAACACCACCTTCACATCAATTTATATTACCCCATACTACTTTAAGCACTTACATTAAGATCCACCACTTATCAAGGATTATTTTTTTTTTCAATTTAAGTGGCTCTTCCTTTTTCAAAACATTGCACCTTTCTCCTTATTCAATTAGTTCCACTCAAAAGCCAAACCAGTCACTCCACACTTTAACTTTTATAAAGTTCATAACATTCAAGTGCTCATAAGAGGTGAAAAGGTTCAAATAGATGATTAATTCAAACAATTGGGTAGGGCTTGTAATGTTGTTGCCAAAGAAACAGGATTACAGGCTCGAAGGGGTTAACTAAGATTCATAATAATTAGGTGGGTAATATATATATATATATATATATATATATATATATATGGGGCTCAACAAGAAATGCCTATATCACTTCCAAGACTGAACAAAACTACTATTTCGCTTTGCAAACACACCGGGCAAGTTCTAGGTATCACATGCAAGCACAGAATGTAGGTAATTCTCACATACAATTGGCAAGTAACTCATTCCGAAGTAGTTCGTCAATACACTCACATGAGCATTCAAGTAAGACAAGGTGTACACAATTAAGGCACAAATTATGAGTCTACATATGAGGCTAGACGTCGCACTCTCAGGTTCAATTAGTTATTAGTAGGTGTATACATCAAAAGGGTGGATTCCTGCCCTTACCCCTCCTAATCTAAGAGAGTCTTCAGAGTCTTAAAAAAAATCTACCTAACCCGGTTCAAGAAAAAGCCTTTGGAAAAGAACCGTGGTCAAAAGAAAATCCAAGGGAGAATTACTACACTACCTAAAAAGAGAAAAGAAAATAAAAAGAAATTATCTACATGGACTACTTCTCTCAAGAGTACTGTCCAAGTAGTCCGTCCTCAGGAAGATTCCTTTACCCTATTTTATTTTTTATTTTTTATTTTATTTTTAAACAATCGAATTTGACCCTCAAGAGACCCGTCAACAAGTGTCCGTCGTTGGGCCAAGTAAGTTATATATAGAGTGATACAACACAGGAGCTATAAAATTACAACATGCTTAATATGTACAACTCAACACATCACAACAACAAGTCTCCCCCATCCCACGCTTATAATCATGGCATGTCCCCATGTCATACAAAAATGAAGAGCAGTAGGGTAAGAAGACTTCCCTGAGTATCACTCGGAGTCGGAGACCGTGCTGGGGTCCACATGACAAGCTCGTCCCAATGCACGGAACCATGCCATCATGCGTTTCTCGGACCTGGCATGGTGTTGAGACGTAGCATCCATCCTCACATGCAGGCCATCCACAGAGTTACGAAGGTCCTCGAGCTCCTCCTCCACTGAACGTATCATAGGCCGGGTGGATTGTGATCTAGAGAGTTTGGCTCCAGTGTGGGGATGCCGGGAAGATCCGGCTCCGTCATATGACCTCCTGGAGGTGCCATTAGTGTTGGGGCTTCCTCCTCATCATCAATATCTATGGTCGTGGGCACATCTCTGCCCACGTTGATCCTAGAAGTTCTGAAGGGTATCTTGGTGGGCAATGTGCCATCAGTAGGCAGAGTGGGAACGCCCTTGAGCAGACACAATCCAGTCACAAATGAGGGGAAATAAAACCCCTTAGACAGCACTGAGGCTCGTAGGATCATTTCATCACCAATGAGCCTCGCCGCATCAAAGTCACGCTTGGTGACAAAGCACCATACCAGAAGAGCCCTTAGGTGGTTGACATCTGTGGAGTGGCTTGTAGGCAGGAAGCGGTTGCAAATGATATTAAACAACACTTGGCCTCGTGAGTGAAGGACTTAGAGTGTAGGGTGATGTTCTCCTGTATCCAAGTTGGTTGGCCATTCTGGCAGATTATGTCAATCAAGGTATCCTAATTAACCCCATGAGCGTCATGGTAATGATCAACATCACCTCTAAATTGGGGCAACTGCAAAACTTGCCGAATCTTAGGGATGGAAGCATCCACCACCTTGCCACGCACAATTACCTCCCGGCTAAAATGCTTCGGGCCATTTGCATAGAATTCCCGGACTAGCATTGGATTCACTGTTTCGGGCTCCTCAAACAAAAATTCCATTTCCCTCCACCGTATCTCTTCATACATGGATGGGCTTTCCATGCGGAGGGCAGCCCGATCCACAGCAATCTCCTGGACGAAGGTCTTTGTGGCTTTTTCATGGAATGCATCCTCCGCCCCAAGAGACTGGAACCTAGTGGCATCATACGTGGGCCCCTAGGAAGTACTAGTCGAGCCTCTTTGCCTCTTTCGCGCCATAATACCTGCAACAAACCAGGGCAACTATCAAATATATCCTAAACTTGGCCATGCGAATGGTTACTCAGACTTCACCACCCGCTGGCACTAAACAGTTATCATTGGCCAACAATGCCAAAACACCTAATTTCTAAGTGGCCCCAATTAGCTAACCCATACTACGATTACTTCACACCCCTATCAACATGTTACGTTCTCCCACAATACCACACCCAACCTTTCATCAATGAAATATTTCAACCACCACCACCGCAACCAATTACAATGAGCACAAAGTGCTCCAAAAATTACAACAAATCCAAAATTTTTGGCCATATAGGCCCAACTACCACACTTTGCCCAAATAATTATAGTTAGGTCTCAAAAACATATCAAATCCCTCCCCACAAATGAAGCATCATGAAACCCAACATCTAAGCATCGATCATGGTTACAAGAATCAAATAAAAAGAGAAAACAAAGAAAAAGATACAATTTATACATTACAACAAAATCTAGGGTTAGGAAACTAATTTACAATAACTATTAGAAGAAAATAGAAGAGAGCTTACCTTGTGGGTGAGATAAAAGAGTTGAAGAAGGACAAATTTGGTGCAGAATGGGGGTTAGGGCTTGGGGAGGAAGAAGAAGAGAGGGTAATTGGGGAGAGAATATGGAGATAGGGGGTTTGGGTCGTGGGTTTAGTAGGGAATAAGGGGGTTGGGTGTTGGNATAAAAAAATTCAGAAACTTACCTGGTTGGCTCGTCTGTGGACCACCGCGGTCACGCTGGGACCGCGGTGGATCAGGTTCAGAGAGCCTGTTTCACTGCGGTCTCACCACGGCCACGCTTGGACCGCGGTGGGAAAACATTAGAGAGCCTCTTTCACCGCGGTCCTACCGCGGTCACGCTGGGACCGCGATGGATTAGGTTCAGAGAGCCTGTTTCACTGCGGTCTCACCGCGGCCACGCTTGGACTGCGGTGGAGGCATTTTTCTGGTATATTTTTTTTTACAATTTATACATTATACTTACAACAATTCGTGGGTTGCCTCCCATGAAGCGCCTGATTTAACGTCGCGGTAAGACGCAAATAGTGGAGTTACTACTCCTCGTTTTTGAAATGTGACACCACCGTATCCCCTTTTACGTCAGCTGATCCAAGGTAGTGTTTCAACCTTTGTCCATTGACGGAGAATTTGTTTGTCCCGTCTTTTGATTGAATCTCCACAGCTCCACTAGCAAACATTTGCACCATTCTGAATGGCCCTGACCATCGGGATTTCAACTTACTCGGAAACAATCTCAACCTTGAGTTGTACAATAACACCATATCACCGGGTTTGAATTCTCTGTCCACAATGTGCTTATCATGCATTTTCTTCATCCGTTCCTTGTAATGCCTCGTGCTCTCAAAGGCTTGATACCGAAATTCCTCTAGCTCGTGCAGCTCCGTTAGTCGATTTTGCCCGGCTGTTTCGGGATCCATTTTAATTGTTTCAATGCCCACCAAGCACGGTGTTCTAACTCCACAGGTAGATGACAGGCCTTTCCAAACACCAACTTGTACAGTGACATACCTATTGGCATTTTGAATGCAGTTCTGTAGTCCCAGAGTGCATCGTCCAGCTTCTTTGCCTAATCCGTTCGTGTTGCATTCACAGTTTTCGTTAATACACTCTTAGTCTCCCTGTTGGACACTTCAACTTGCACACTAGTCTGTGGATGGTAAGGCGTAGCTACTTTGTGGTGCACATCATATTTAGCAAGAAATTTCTCGAAGGCTCTATTGCAGAAGTGAGTGCCTCCGTCACTGATGATCACCCTTGGTATCCCAAAACGGGTGAATATGTGCTTCTTCAGGAATCCGACCACCACTCGTGCATCATTGGTGGACAAGGCTGCAGCTTCCACCCATTTATACACATAATCCACCGCCACAAGTATGTACTTATTACCGAATGAGCTGATAAAGGGACCCATGAAGTCTATCCCCCACACGTCAAACACCTCTACTTCTTGAATTGGTTTCATTGGCATCTCATGGTGACGGGAAATGTTTCTTGTCCTTTGGCATTCATTGCAGCACTTTACCCAGAGGTATGCATCTCTAAATACAGTTGGCCAGAAGAATCTGGCCTCCAGCACCTTCGCAGTTGTTCGAACCCCTCTAAAATGTCCTCCATACGCTGAAGCGTGACATGCCTGCAAAATTGAAGATTGTTCTATCTCGGGGATGCACCTCCGGATAATGTTATCAACGCAAATTCAAAACATATGAGGTTGATCCCAATAATACATGCGGCTATCATGGAAAAACTTTTTCTTTTAGACAGAAGAAAAGTCATCAGGAACAATACCACAAGCTAGGTAGTTTGCAAAATCTGCATACCATGGTGCATCCTCAAGACTGGCTGCGAGCAGCTGCTCGTCTGGAAAGGATTCCAGAATTTCTTCGACCTCAACTGATTTTTCAGCTCCTTCAAGTCGTGACAGATGATCAGCAACTTGATTTTATGTGCCCTTACGGTCATGGATTTCAAGGTCGAATTCTTGCAACAGCAGCACCCAACGAATCAGGCACCGCTTAGACTCCTTTTTCTCAATGAGGTACATGAGAGCTGCATGGTCAGTATATACAATTACCTTGGAACCAATCAAATATGATCGGAACTTGTCAAAAGCAAACACGACTGCCAACATCTCCTTCTCCGTCATTGTGTAATTGAGTTGTGCACTGCTTAGTGTCCTGCTTGCATAGTAAATCGGGTGCATCAGCTTGTCTTTTCTCTGCCCCAAGACTGCTCCTATAGCATAGCCGCTAGCATTACACATGAGCTCAAATGGTTGCTCCCAGTCAGGTGCAACAATGATGGGTGCAGTGGTCAACTTCTTCTTCAGTTCCTCAAATGCCAACCTACAAGCATAATGGGTTAGCAATTTTGGAAAATTCTTTAATGAAACACCGGTAGAACCCGGCGTGACCAAGGAAACTTCTCACTGCCTTTACTGAAGTGGGTGGTGGTAACTTCTCAATCACGTCAACCTTAGCATGGTCGACCTCAATACCTTTTCTGGACACTCGATGTCCCAAGACTATCCCCTCTTATACCATGAAATAGCACTTCTCCCAGTTTAGTACCAGGTTTGTCTCCACACATCTTTTGATCACTCTGCTTAAGTTGTGAAGACAGTCTTCAAATGAATCTCCCACCACGGAGAAATCATCCATAAAGACCTCCATAATGTCCTCCACCATATCTGTAAAGATGGCTAGCATACACCGTTGAAAAGTCGCAGGTGCATTACAAAGCCCAAAGGGCATTCTCCGAAAGGAAAAGATGTCATATGGACAGGTGAAGGATGTTTTCTCTCTATCTTCGAGGGCTATTGAAATCTGATTGTACCCCGAATATCCATCTAGGGAACAAAAGTCGATCTACCAGCCAGCCTGTCCAATATTTGATCAATGAAGGGTAAGGGGAAGTGGTCCTTGCGGGTGGCAGTGTTTAATTTCTGGTAATCCATGCAGATTCGCCACCCTGTGACTGTACAAGTTGAGATCAACTCATTGTTTTGTTTTTTCACAACAGTCATACATCCCTTTTTCGGAACACACTGGACAGGGCTGACCCAATTACTATCAGATATGGGAAAAATAATTCCCGCATATAACCATTTGATCACCTCTTTCTTTACAACCTCTTTCATGTTAGGGTTCAGCCTTCGCTGGTGTTCCCTGGAAGGTCTGTGCCCTTCTTCCAGGAGAATCTTATGCATGCAGAAAGCGGGGCTGATACCCTTTATATCTGCCATGGTCCAACCAATGGCCGTCTTGTTATCTTTCAGTACCTGCAGAAGCTGCTCTACCTGCACATCTAGCAAACAGGATGATATAATAACAGGTACAGTCGAATTAGGGCCTAGAAATGCATAACTGAGATGATATGGCAGTGGTTTCAGCTCCAACTTGGGTGGTTCCTCTATTGATGGCTTGGCTGGAGGAGTGACCCTTTTCTCCAGCTCCAGGGACTCGAACTGAGGTTCCCTTGACCAAAACCCTCGGCCTTCTAATGCCATTACCCATTCAGCTAACCCCTCTCCATCCATTTCGTCTAAGTTTGTCAAGCATGCCTCCAACGGGTCCCCCACAGTCAGGGCCCTATCATCCTCTTGCAGAATTACATCAACTGCTTCCACTAGAGAGCAATTTGCATATTCGCTGGGTCTCCTCATTGATTGTTGAAAGTTGAATATGACTTCTTCATCATTCAATCTCATTTTAAGCTCCCCAGTTTCACAATCTATCAGTGCTCTTCCAGTGGCTAAAAATGGTCTCCCCAAAATAAGGGGTATCTCCTCATCCACCTGACAGTCCAGAATCACAAAGTCTGCAGGGAACACGAACTTCCTCACTTGCACCAGCACATCGTCAAGAATACCATTAGGACTTTTCACAGTGCGATCAGCTAGTTGGAGTAGCATAGAAGTCGGCATGGCCCTGCCGATGCCCAATTTGGTGTATATTGCCAGTGGCATCAAATTTATGTTGGCTCCCAAATCACATAATGCCTTTGCAAAGGCATAACTCCCAATGGTGCATGGAATAGTAAAACTACCTGGATCGGACATCTTCTGTGCTATCAATTTTGCCACCACTGCACTGCAGGTTTGTGTTAGAGTTACGGTGGATAGATCCTGAAAATTGAACTTCCTTGACATTAAATCTTTCATCATCTTGGCATAACCGGACATCTCCCTCAAGGCATCCATCAATGGAATATTCAACTGGATTTGACGCAGCATCTCCATAAACTTTTTGTATTGGTTTGCCTTCTTTGCTTGACCAGTCTTTGAGGGAAGGGTGCAGGGATCACCCTTTGGGCACTACTTGCTGGTTTTTCTTTGCTAGGAGTGTCTGGCACAAGAGGTGCCACCTATTCTGCAACTTGCTCGGTCTCCTTTTCTTTACCTTTACCCTCTTGACTCTGCTCAACCACTACTTCCGTGAGTTTCGCTGTATGTTCTTCCTCTAATGGCACCGGAGTAGATGGTGTAGTGTTCTTGCTAGCCTGTGCAATTTTCTGCTCTCGATCTAAATCTCTACCATTCCTTAGATTGACTGCCATCAGCTGATTCAGATTTTGATCCTTGGGATTAACATTTGTATCTGTAGGTAAAGTTCCCGAAGGTCGGTTGTTCAATGCCATGGACAGCTGACCCAGCTGTGTTTCAATATTCTTGATGGCTGAATCATGGACTGCCAATTTTTCCTGCACTTTGTTATTTGTCCCAATAAGTTGTTGAAGCATACCTCTAATTTCCCCCATGTTGTTGTCTTGCTGCTGAGGGGGTGGTTGATAAACCAATTGTTGCTGATTCTACTGTGGATAACCTTGCAGTTTCTGATAAGGCACGGGCACTAATTGATTTTGAGGGTGCATACCCTCAGGCTGCTGCATATTAGGCCTGTACTGCTGATTCTGCGGCGGTCTCTACTGTTGTGCTCCTTGTCTCTGGCCCCCATAATTGTTGACATAATTCATATCTTCCCGGACCCCTTGGTTTTCACCTTCTCCGCTCCCCGAACAAACATAGGACTGATTAATACATGGTGTACATAATCCTCCATTTGTTGTATCAACAATGTGCACCTGTTTTGTACCCATCTCATCAATCTTCTTTGTCAGTAAGCTCATCTGGGTTAGGAGTGTGTCCATGTTTTCTTACTGTGAATTATTGGGATCCAATGGAACGGAATGTATTATGAGTGCTAGTGTTACACCTCTAGTCATCCACCCCACATTTTGTGACATCTTGTCTAAGAGAATTTTGCACTCGGTAAATGTTTTGCTTAAGAACGCACCTCCAGCTGAAGCATCCACATTAGCCTTCAAGTTGTCAGTTAGACCCATGTAGAATCTCTGGCCAAGCATCTGATCTGGAATGCCATGATGAGGACACTTTACAAGCATCCCTTTAAATCTCTTCCAAGTTTCCTGCAAGGACTCAGTGGCATGCTGCATGTAGTGCAATATATCATCAATTTGCTATGCAGTATTGTTAGGTGGGTAGAACTTGTTCAAGAACTGCTTGACTAATTCCTCCCAAGTGGTGATAGAGTTGATCGGGAGTGAATTTAACCAAGTCTGAGCTGCCCCGGTTACTGAGAATGGGAATAGGAGCAACTTGGTAGCTTCAGGAGTCACATTAGGCTGCCTTTGGGTAATGCAAATTGAAAGAAAATTTTTCAAGTATTGTTGTGGGTCTTCAATGCTTGACCTGGAGAACAATCCCTTATTCTGCAGCAGATGCAGCATGTTGTTAGTGATTTGGAATGTCTCCGCTTGAATTGCAGGCACAGCTATGGCAGTTGCCAGATTGTCAGCTGTGGGTTGTGCCCAGTCATAAAGTGCAACCTCTGGCACAAGAGGTGCCACTCCCCTGACTTCCAGGTGTCACACCTCCTTTTTCCTACTACACCCCGGGAAGGGTGTAGTAAAGGAAGTTTTTTCAATTAAAAGACAATCGAAATGGGATTATTATTAAAGAGATTCAGAGTCGCCACTTGGGAGATTTATGGTGTCCCAAGTCACCGGTTGAATCCCGAATTGAGGAAAAAATTGACTCTATATTACAGTCTGTGAACCAGAAATCCGGATAAGAAATTCTGTTAACCCGGGAGAAGGTGTTAGGCATTCCCGAGTTCCGTGGTTCTAGCACGGTCGCTCAACTGTTATATTCGGCTTAAATTATCTGATTACATGATGAACTTATGTGCAAATTTTAACTTTTTACCGCTTTTATTATTATTATTTTTATAATAAGAATTACAATGTTGTGAAAACACATCTCGAACCATGTCACATCAATGAACCCGTGGTTATTGACACATTTCGACTTCGTTGAGATTTGGATTTGGGTAACATAAATGTGCACCCGTGTTTAAGAAGGTAAAATTATTAAGAGCGCACCTAAAGTGACTAGCGCATTATTATCTTGGGGGGAGGCCGTGAAATTCGCTAAACAGCCCGTCCCGAAATCTAAGCAATTATTATAACCACTTATTGAGGGCCCCGCAATTTGTGCATTTTATTTGGCGAGGCTCATCTCATATTTTTTATTCAAAGGTCCATCCTAAAGTAGACTATGATATTCTACATTATTCGTCTCTAAAAGAAAACCTAATTAATTAACATGCTTTAAAAAACATGCCCTAACTTATTAGTTATTAGATTAAAACAAATGCAAAAGGAAAATTGCACTCGAGCTTGTACAAAGTGAGATTGTTTCATTCCTTATTCTATTAGTGAATATTACTAAACTTGAGATTACAAATAGAACGTGAGATTGACAACAGTATTATCAAAACAAACTAACTATTCTCCAACTAATTTAACTAACATTATTAGATGAATTGAATTATTGGAAATTACTGCATGAAACTCAGAACCATTCGGAATTCATTTTTACAATTATTTGAAACTAAAACTAACCGTAATCACTAATGCTCACTCGAAAGTTTGTTAAACTTAGTCAACACTTGGGAAGTCTATTATCATTAATATTCAAAGGAATGTTAACACGTCTTGTTCAAACCCAACTCATGCCTACTGGTAAAATGTAAGAACGAACTGATAAACTGGTGACTAATCAACTCAAATCCTAACACCACCTTAGTTACTAATTACGGGCTGAGTTACTTCTACTGATACGTAATTTCTGATTTAAAACAGAAAACTGGACTGTTCAAATTAGCACTGAAACCAGAACTTGTTTTTACCATTACTGAAATTTGGACCTACATCACACTATACTATACTGCACTAGTAGCGCATTAAACCAAATTAAAATCACTAACTGGAGAATTCACATACTCATAGGAGCAAACTGAGCTAACTGAACAGTCTATAAAAGTCCATTACAAGTTTAAACAATAGAAACAATACTAGTTAAACAGTCTAAGTTTAAACAGTTCTTATGCACTGAAATTAAATAACTGTCCAGTTCTAAACTAATTGCATCCACAAGCATTCATACTGAGCATATACTTGGAACACCCCATCATTTAATTTTTCAATTGAAGATTACATCAGTCATGAGGTCAAATGCATGTGCCTGGAGATTAGAAACACAACATGAAGAAGGAGTAAGATCAGCAGCAGCAATAACACCAGCAGGTGTGAGACGACTTTAAAAGACCAACACAGCAAGTATAACAGCAACACCAGCAACAATCAACACACAAATAGGCCCTATGAACTTCAAATAAACCAAAAGACTGATCCAGTAGATCCCAAAAGAAACCCCCAAAACTGCTTAGTTTCAACCAAATACCAATCGAAATGCAGCACCAGCAACCAAAAGATGAACTCGAAAATATAACTTGATAGTTAAAGCTGAAGTTCTCTTTAGTTTTCAATGAAATAGTATTAGTTGAACTAACTGACTGCTTAAAAACTCTCAAAATGCTCTCTTTAATAACCTTTAAAATTGATCTCCTTAAACTCTCTGAGAAACTGATTTTCAGGGTTCAAAAAACTAGCCCTCGAACTGTGCCCAAACTTCCCTTATTTATATCCCAAAACAGACCCCTCGCAACCCTTGAAATGCTCAAAAACCTCAAGCCAACACTCTTCCCATCCCCTCTTAAACCCCATTACTACATGTTTTGTTTTCTTTTAATTCATTTGTTCCCCACTACCATATGTCTTATTTAATTAATTAATTCTAATGTTATGGGCCTATTATAGTATTCAATTCCTATTAGACCATCCCATGTTATTATGTTTCCCAAACCATTATGATTAAACAAATACATTAGTTAATGGTTTATTAGTACTTTAATGACAGACCATCCAACTTAACCATTTTCAAACCCCCTGACATCCCCAAAATACCCTCATAAAGCTACTGAAATTACTATCCTAACCTGACCTCTTTAATCTGCCCCAAAACTATCAGTTATAACCAATTCAGCTTATCAATCAATCACTTAGCCATATGAACTGACTCCTAACAAGCATATCAAAACTAAATTCAATATAAAACTACATCAAGATTTAACTCATCAAAATCTATTCAAGCTTGCATTCATATTGGACCAAATAGTATCAAAATAAGAACCAATGATTCAAAGCCACATACATTAGACTACTAAGGTCAGGTTGATTACACCGATATAGGGAGTAAGCTAACCACATTGGGGAACCAATCAAACCTAAATCAAACCTATACAAGATGTAGGATCACTGACAGTACATTGGCAATGAGCCCTGAAGCTAAGTGTCTAAGGATCAACATACAAAACATCCAACATCAAACCATTTGATGAGAACTACTGGACTACAAACAAAATGGATTAATCATCAAAACTATTCATAACCTACATCAATTGATAGAAGGAAATTGGACCAAGAAAAGGGTCCAGAAGAGGAGAAGAAGATAATCGATGAAAAATAATGAAAAATCAATCAAACAAAATACAACAAACCTAAACAAATAAACAATAACAAAATAGAACAGAAAAGGAAAGGAAAAATACCTCAAATCAGAAACCAAACGAACTCCAATCAGTCGAAATTTTGACTCGAGCTTTTGAGGCTAAAACAGACCTTAATTGAGTGTTCTCGACTGAGAATACTCGACTAAGGTCGATTAAAAGCTCAAGTTTAAAACCCACCTCGGACCGACTCAGTTTTGGTCTTCCAGGGTTCGCTCTTTAGATTTGGTATTCGACAAATTCTAACGTGATTCGAACGGAACTGGGGTGGGATTTGGGACGAGGGCGGTCTAGTGGTTGACTGGTGTGATTTTGGGAGCGACTGGGTGAACTAGGGTTAAGGGTCCTGATCTTCGATCGAAGATTCGAAACGATCGGTAGTGATTCGAGGAAAATAGGGTATGGATTCGGAAAGAGGATGGGTTCGTGGTCAAGGGGTGTTAGTTTCGTGGTCATCGGATCTCAGGCCACCGGGTTTTCAGGCAAAGGGAAAGATGGCGGCTAGGGTTTTAGGGGAGGTTTGTTCATTCTCTGAACTCAGAGACGAAAGGTGAAAGAGGGGGAGGGGGGTTTGGCTTATGGGCGGGGTACGTTACAGGCTTATATACGGGGAAGGATGGTTGATCTTGGCCATTTGATCAAACGAGGTCAACGGCCAGGATCGTTCACTTAAGTGAAACGATGTCGTTCAATGGCAAAGGGACCGGGTTGGTCTTGATGTGAACGGGTCATGGTCGTTTAGGCGGGTAAGGGAGAGATGATCTCGACCGTTGGATATGTGAGATCCAACGGCCCAGATTGGGTGTGACAAAACGACGTCGTTTGGACGTCTGTAAGGCCTGACCAAATTGGACAGGGTAATGGGCAAAATTTGGGCTGGTTTGGGACGGGATTTGGGCCTGGTTTCCTTTTTAATTAAAGTGGCCCAGTCGATTTCTTGTCATTTTTCATTTTCCTTATTTCCTAAAACTAAAATTCTAAATTAAATTATAAAATACATTAAAAATACTAATTAATTCCTAATAACAATTATCACACAATTAAATATCAATTTAAAATAAAATCACACAACTAGACCTTAAATGTTAAAAATGCAAAGTATATTATTTTTGTTATTTTTTATTTTGTAAAACAAACTTAATTACTCCTAGTTGTAGAATTAAATCCTAAATGCAAATGCAATATAATTTTTGTATTTTCATTAATTTAACAAATAAAAATGCACGGACAAATGCGAACAATAAGAGAAAAATAACACAAAATCCACAAAAATTACAATCAACACAAAACTATTTTATTTTGAATTTATGGGAGTAATTCTCATATAGGGCAAAAATTACGTGCTTACAGCTGCCCCTCTTTGTCCGAAAACACGAAGAGTTTTCGTGCAAAGATAAAGTGAGCGAGCGATTTTTGCCTGTTTGAGTACTCTGTGTGAAGCATTTTTGAAAGATTTGACCGAACCTTTGCTTCAAAAGGTCTCCTACATATCCCGGGCTAAAAGGGAATCAGATCAATGTAGGTCGGGAAGCTTTGGTAGCTGGGACTACCGTGGAACTGTGCTTTTGCTGTTACTATTGTTGCCGCTGCTACTTACTGACCTCCTTATTACACCGTGCTAAACAGAAAATAAGAAGCTAGACTAAACTTGTCTATGAACTACAAAATCTTATCTAGATCTTCAACTTGCTCTCCCTGTGTCTCTTGTTGTCTTGCTTGCTTTAGTGCTTCCTTTGATGTTTCTTTACTTCTAACTTGACTCGTCGGCTTCTCTTGATTGCTGAACTCGAACTGTTTATTTCCTTCTTGTGAGCTTCGAATTACTGTTCCTTCGAAGCTTGAATTGCCTTCTTCCGAACAATGTTGCCTTCCTTCTGCTTTCTAGACTTGGATTTATGCTGGGGATTTTTGTTGTAACCTTCCGCTTTACTGACTTCAAACTTTAATGTATTCCTCTGTCATACGGGCGGGCTCCCAACTTCAAAACCTGGAATATAAAGACCGAAATGTATTCCTCTGTTATACGGGCGGGATCCCGACTTCAAAACTTAAAACGTAAAGACTAAAATGTATTCCTTTGTTATACGGGCGGGCTCCCGACTTCAAAACTTAAAATGTATTCCTCTGTTATACGGGTGGGCTCCCGACTTCGAGACATGAAATCTAAAGACTGAAATGTATTCCTCTGTTATACGGGCGGGCTCCCGACTTCAAAACGTGAAATGTAAAGACTGAAAATGTATTCCACTGTTATACGGGCGGGCTCCCGACTTCAAAGCTCGAAAGGTAAAGACTGAAATGTATTCCTCTGTTATACGGGCGGGCTCCTGATATCAAAACTTAAAATGTAACGCCTCCGTTCTACGGGCGGGCTCCCGACTACAACAACTTAAAAAAGGTAACGCCTCCATTCTACGGGCGGGCTCCCGACATCAACAACTTAAAAAGGTAATGCCTCCGTTCTACGGGCGGGCTCCCGACATCAACAACCTAAAAAGGTAACGCCTCTGTTCTACGGGCGGGCTCCCGACATTAAAAACTTAAAAAGATAACGCCTCCGCTCTACGGGCCGGCTCCCGACATCAACAACTTAAAAAGATAATGCCTCCGTTCTACGGGCGGGCTCCCGACATCAACAACTTAAAAAGATAACGCCTTCGTTCTACGGGCCGACTCCCGACATCAACAACTTTAAAAAAATAACGCCTCCGTTCTACGGGCGGGCTCCCGACATCAATAACTTAAAAAGGTAACGCCTCCGTTCTACGGGCGGGCTCCCGACATCAACAACTTAAAAAGGTAATGCCTCCGTTCTACGGGCGGGCTCCCGACATCAATAACTTTAAAAAGGTAACGCCTCTGTTCTACGGGCGGGCTCCCGACATCAATAACTTAAAAAGATAACGCCTCCGTTCTACGGGCGGGCTCCCGATATCAACAACTTAAAAAGGTAACGCCTCCATTCTACGGGCGGGCTCCCGACATAAATAACTTTAAAAAGGTAACGCCGCCGTTCTACGGGCGGGCTCCCGACATCAATACCTTAAAAAGTTAATGCCTCCACTCTACGGGCGGGCTCCCGACTTCAACAACTAAAAAAAAGGTAACGCCTCCGTTCTACGGGCGGGATCCCGACATCAACAACTTAAAAAGGCAACGCCTCCGTTCTACGGGCGGGCTCCCGACGTCCACAACTTAAAAAGGTAGCGCTTCCATTCTACGGGCGGGCTCCTGACATCAACAACTTAAAAGGTATCGCCTCCGTTCTACGGGCGGGCTCCCGATTTCAAAAATTAAAAAGGTAGCGCCTCCATTCTACAGGCGGGCTCCCGACATCAATAACTTAAAAAGATAATGCTACCGTTGTACGGGTGGGCTGCCGACATCAATAACTTAAAAGGTAAGGCCTCCATTCTACGGGCGGGACCCCGACATCAAAACTTAAAAAGGTAACGCCTCCGTTCTATGGGCGAGCTCCCGACATCAGTAACTTACAAAGGTAACACCTCCGTTCTACGGGTGGGCTACCGACATCAATAACTTACAAAGGTAACGCCTGCGTTCTACGGGCGGGCTCCCGACATCAATAACTTACAAAGGTAACACCTCCATTCTACGGGCGGGCTCCCGACATCAATAACTTACAAAGGTAACGCCTCCGTTCTACGGGCGTGCTTCCGACATCAATAACTTAAAAAGATAACGCTTCCGTTCTACGGGCGGGCTCCCGACATCAATAACTTAAAAAGATAACGCCTCCGTTCTACGGGCGGGCTCCCGACATCAATAACTTAAAAAGATAACGCCACCATTCTACGAGCGAGCTCCCGACATCAAAACTTAAAAAGATAACGCCTCCGCTCTACGGGCTGGCTCCCGACATCAAAACTTAAAAAGGTAACGCCTCCGTTCTACGGGCGGGCTCCCGATATCAATAACCTGAAAAGATAACACCTCCGTTCTACGGGCGGGCTCCCGACATCAACAACTAAAAAAGGTAACGCCTCCGTTCTACGGGCGGGTTCCCGACTTCAACAACTTAAAAGGTAACACCTCCGTTCCACGGGCGGGCTCACGACATCAATAACTTACAAAGGTAACGCCTCCGTTCTACGGGCAGGCTCCCGATATCAATAACTTAAAAAGATAACGTCTCTGTTCTACGGGCGGGCTCCCGACATCAATAACTTAAAAAGATAACGTCTCCATTCTACGGGCGGGCTTCCGACTTCAACAACTTAAAAAGGTAATGCCTTCGTTCTACGGGCGGGCTCCCGATATCAACAAGTTAAAAAGGTAACGCCTCCGTTCTACGAGCGGGCTCCCGACTTCAAGAACTTAAAAGGTAATGCCTCCATTCTACGGGCGGGCTCCCAAAATCCACAACTTAAAAAGGTAACGCCTCTGTTCTACGGGCGGGCTCCCGACTTCAACAGCTAAAAAAAAGTAACGCCTACGTTCTACGGGTGGGTTCCCGACATCAATAACTTAAAAAGATAACGCCTCCGTTCTACGGGCGGGCTCCTGCCATCAATAACTTAAAAGGTAATGCCTCCGTTCTACGGGCGGGCTCCCGACATCAAAAACTTAAAAAGGTAACGCCTCCATTCTACGGGTGGGCTCCCGATATCAACAACTTAAAATGGTAACGCCTCCGTTCTACGGGCAGGCTTCCGACTTCAACAACTTTAAAAAAACTGCACTCCTGTTGCCATTGTTCCCCCCGCCTCCTGAACCATTTTCCTTCTCACTTGAATTATCTCTCTTCAAAACTGCTTCCCTCAAAAACTTGTGTCGTCTTCCCTCGAAGCTGCTGGAGAATTATTTACTTACTTGCTAGGGATAATACTGCTGGGGGAATCTCCTTTCTTCCCTTTTTTTTTCAAAACTACTTCCTTCAAAACTTTTATTTTCTCTCAACACTGCTGGGGATAAAAATGTTATCAGCTGGGGATAACGCTATTGAGGATAACGCTGCTGTGGGAATCTCTTTTCTTCTTCTTTTTTTGTTTTTTTTCTCTCAAAACCGATGGGGATAACACCGTTGAGGAATTTTTATTCCTTCAAAATCAGTGCTTCATTCTTCTGAAAACTTCTGGGGATAACACTGACTTTTGCTTTTTCTGAACATAAGTTTCATCCCTTTGCTCTGTCTGCTGAGGATACAACTTCCTTCTTCCTAAAGTGGGTACCTGACTTCAGGAAAATTTTCAAAAATGAAAGAAAATTTTCCTGCCCCAGTTTGATAATCTTCCTGGTATCATGCCTCTCTGCCATCAATGACATTTCCCGTCCCTGTTTCACATTAAAGAAAAATTTGGTCAGTTTAAAACGTGGTGGTTGGTTGTGATACTTCTGCTGGGGATGGTTCTCCTCTTCTTTCTTGACCGTCTTGAAACTTGGCCAATATCTTCTGACATTCTCGAGGATTCCTTATTCACAAACCTCTTAACCATTATTTCCAGTCTTCTTATCTGACCCCCCATATTTCCTATGACAGTTGACTCCACTTGAGGATCTTGCATGTTTTATGGATGAACCACTTTCTTCGTTCATCTGTGTCACTGAAAATACCTTTTCTACTGGTGATATCCCTCTTCTTTTTGTGGCATAGCACGGGAACTGGCATTTCCCCGACCTTTGAGTCTCATATGAATTTCCCAAATCGCTCTCTGCATTGTTCTTTCTTGATTTGTCCACTGGCCTTGGCCTTGAGGTCTATAACCTTCGATTTTTGCTGGGGATATCCTTCTTGACACTGATCCATCCCTTTGTCAATCTCCTCTTGCTGGGGAATATCCTTCTTGACACTGGCCTTGCGCTTGTTCCTTCCTGACTTATACCACTTGGATGTTCTAATCAGATCTCGTCTTGCATAATTGGAAGGCTGGTGGCAAATTTTAAAGTCATTTCTCACTTGTCTTGACCAAACAGACTCTGTTGGGGAATTTTTCGATGAAAGGAGAAAGATAAAGGAACAGAATAAAAGACAAAAGAAAAGGATGACTCTCTAAAAAGAAAAACTATGAAATAAAAACCTATCAAACGCGGATACCAACTCTAATGGTCATGACATGCACATGTGACCTGTCCTCCGTCGTTAATCGTCTTTCACAATTTCCATCTGGTGATTTCCACCTGATTCTCAATCCTTATTCGACTTGTAGTGCCTGAAGATTTTCATTATCAAGCCTCTCTCATTTTGGTTTTTCCCTCAACTTACAGTCGCCTTAAGGTGCCCATGAAGGTTTTCACCAATAAGACTCTCTCATTTGTATTACTTTTCAAATGGGGATCGGGGTGTCACCGATAAGACTCACTTTTTTATTTCTTTTCTACAGGGGATCAGAGTCTTTTTTGCTGGGAATCAGAGTGTTACATTCTGATAAGACTCTCTCATTTGTCTAACTTGGCCTCTTTTGAAAACTGATCGGAAGGTATTTCTTTGGACCATAATGTGGGATTTGGATAGGGCTATAAAGAAAGGGTACTTGAAGGCTCAAAAACACATCAATTTGGTTTAAAATTACAACCTTCGGAACTAGATTTATTTATAATAAACACAATTTTTTCCCCAGTTTCTTGCTTGGGGATTTTTTGATTTTTTGTTATACTATGACCGAGCTGTTAAGCGCCTACGTATCCTCTTTGAGGAATCAGGTCAAATGTAGTTCCCAATTCCTTATTGTTCTCCTCTTCACTTTATTATATTTTTTTTTATTTTTCTTTATCTTTTTTTTTTCTTTTGTTGCATTGTTGTTTTTCTTTTTCTTTTTCTTTTTCATCTCTTTTTATTTAACTTTCACGCCTGTGTTTCTAATCTTTGCTACCGATTCTGAGGGAGGGGTATGAAAGAAAACAAATAAGGCTCGAAGGGTTAACTAAGGATAAAATATTTAGATAGCAGAATAAAATGCTTCCGTCATTCCAATCTTCAAAACATGCCAAGTACAAACAATATAATTAAACATTCGCAACATTGTGCCAGACTTGATAACCATATCCACACATTTGCCTTTTCCATTTTTTAATTTTACAGCATTTTTGGACAACACCCCCCTTCTCATTATCACGAACGATCCTTGCCAATTTGGCCAACTTGGATTTACAGTTTCTTTATGTTTTATCTGCCCACGGTTCCACATGGTTCGGGCTTCAAATGATCTCGACTGTTCTTATTCACTTTAGATGCCCCTATCATCTTCCCAATTGCTTTAAGATTAGGCCTAGAACTATGTGTGCATGTCATGTCACTAAAGTCGACATGAAAAGAACTGTAAAGAGGAGAGAATAAAAGAAAATGACTAAAATAAAAGAAAATAGGATATGCATTGGACGATGAAATAGTTCGAACAACCAGATAAGCAAACTAAATTAGGGTTACAACCCTTAGAACAAACCTAGACAACACTAACATGAGATATTAAGACCAAACGGAATTGGGCAAAATCAAAAGATAGAAAGGTTTGATTTACAAGACAATATCTAGATTGCAACCCTGAAATAATCTGGACAACAGAAATGACAACAAAATAAGCCACCAAAACTCCACTCTGGTTGACCAAGAAATGGAGAGTCCTCCCAATTACCCAGCACGACATCTTAGCCACTGAGCTTCGCATCAAATATTGCCAAGACCACTATCTATTTCGACATCTCCAGCTTTATTCAATACATCCCCAAGAGGATTCATGTGCTCCCTGTCAGTGTCATTGATCACAATCATCCCTTCTTGAAACATTCTTTCTATTTCCTTTTTCAAAGAACAATAATCTTCAGTGCTATGCCCTTGGACATTATAGTGGTACGCGCATCGTACAGTAGGATTAAAGCTTCTTGCACGTGGATCTAGAGTACATTCGGTGAGCGGCTCAATCAGGCTAGAATGCTTCAACCTTTCAAACATATTTGCATAAGATTCTCCGATAGGGGTGAGAGCCTTTTCTCGTTTCAGCAACCTCTCGTTCCTAAATGCCTGATTTGGACGGAAACCTGATCCAGGAGGTTTTCGGTATGCCCGCGGGGGTGGATAGGCATTTTGTGGAGCTGGTTACTTGGCAAGTGAAGCATGTCTTTGGGAGTCCCGTGGAGAGAAGTAGCGCTGGGGAGGGTCACATGGCGCACAAGGATATCCACGGGGACGATGTTGAGACTGAGGGCATTTAGTAAGGGCGACCACTGGACTTTGACATTGGTGGGGCATTACAACATCTTTTCTTTTCATGGGAAGATTACCCCGGGCCACTTGCTCACTCCATCTAAGCCAGAATTTCCCAAAACCTTCTTTAGGTTTCTCTTCTATTTAAGATATGGAGGAGTGATTCGGGACAATATCTGTATTATTCTGAAAGTTTCGTACAAAATCCTGAGACATGTCGTCTCATACATACCACTTACTGACATCTTGACGATCATACCATTCCAAGGCCGCCCCAACCAAGCTTTTACTGAAGTACGCCATTAGCAGATCGTCTTTCTCGCCAACATTCTTCATTTCCTTGCAATATTCCCTCAGATGGACTACCGGATCTTCGCATTCCTTATTCAAGTTGAACTTTGGTACTTTAAACCTTGCGAGCAGGCGAACGTCAGGGAGTGTACACAACTCTTGGTAAGACATGCTGCCTTAGTCTCCCGTCTCTTGCACGTTCTTTAAGGATTGTTCTATGTTCTTCAGCCTCTCAGAACTTGGAGGAAGAGTGATGGAGATACTAGGGTGATCAGGAGATGCCAAAGTTTGGGTAAGAACAGCATCTGAGAAACCTGGCGGTGGTGGTATGGGTGCCTTCCCAACCATCCAAGCCTGATACATGTCTGTCACATGCTGCCTTAATAGTTTCACTTCTTCTACCAACCCGTTGTTTTGTTCAACCAGCTGTTTTCGGGCATCGGCACCAACCCACTCAGTTCTGAGGTTCTCTGCCATTGTCTCTTGACTTTGTGTAGTAGAGGAGAGTTACTTTAGAACCACAACCAACCAACTTTCTGGATATGAACACACCAAAATGAAGCCATCACGTTAGTGTTAGGGCATTTGACAGATAGGTAAACACATATTAGGGATGCAATGCACCTAGGCAGTTAAACCTTTCTATCATGCATTTGCTTCAGGTACGTGCGTCATTCCAGTTTCTTATATCTTTGCTCCTTTAAGTGCTTCCCAAACTTTCCTTTATTTGCTCTTTTCTTTTTGTTTTTCTATTATTCCCTTTTTTTTCTTTTTTAGTGGTGGTCGAATCTTATGTGGATTGCCTACGTATCATGTCCCCGCATGAATCAGACCGTGCGTAGTTCGGGCAAATGAAGGGTAAACAACAATGAAACATTTTTTGGAATTTTCAATTTTCACAATAAAATAGACTGGGTTTCAAAGGTTTGAAGATGACCTACAAACTCGAAAACAACCCACATATTTTAATCAATACAAACTTGAAAATAAACTGACAAATTCCTTCCCTATCTGCTAATTTTAATCAAATGGCTGTTTTTGCAAGTGTGGCCCCTTCCCAATTTCACATGAATTTTGAGGCCGGGAAGGATTATTTTATGACACTTCTCAAACTTATCCGTTCCTTTACGAAAATAGCCTTTCGACAACTGAAAGATACTTTAAGGCTTTTTCGGCAAGAACGGTTTAAAACACCGCCGAAACTGGCTCGACTTATTTTGACCAAATATCCAAATGGTATTCATTTTCCCACTGACTCTTTTCCTTGTATTTCCAAAAATAGAAAACCTGATATTGCAAACACGGCCTTTCAGCGCCTCGGGGACGAAGATTTTAAGGCTGCGTGGGTCAATCGACCAAAAATCTAAAAAATGACCAAAAGTGACCGTTTATGCAAAGTCAGCCTTCCGGCGTCCCTTTCGGGAATATTCGGCTATTTTTGACAAGAATAGCATCACCCGACTTATTGATGATTCTTTTTTTTTTCGAATTAAAATAAAGGAACCGGTATTGCAAATACGACTTTTCAGCGCCTCGGGGACGAAGATTTTAAGGCTGTGTGGGTCAGCCGGCCAAAATCTAAAAAATGACCCAAAGGTGGCCGTTTATGCAAAGTCAGCCTTCCGGCATCCCTTTCGGGAACATTCGACTATTTTTGACAAGAACAACATCACCGGGCTTATTCATGACGAAAATATTAATTTTGACATTTTTTGGCGATTTTTGCAAAAGGGAAGGTTGGATCCGATAAGGGTTGCCTATGTATCTCACATCCGGTGAGAATCAAACCGGCGTAGTTCGGGCAAAGAAAACTAACCATTTTCGAAAACAAGGCTCTTTTTCATCGACAAATACACTATTTCAAAAAACATGACTCTTTTTATATTTTCTTTTCAACAAGCTATTTGAAAATAAAACTCTTTTTTTTTGACAAATAAAACAAATCTTTTTTTTAAAACAAATTTTCTTTTTTCCTTTTCTTTTTTTTTTCATTTTCCTCAAAATTCCGCAGAGTTTCGATGCTATTTTGACATTGGTCGTTTTTCGAAAACAGGAAATTAACTCTCTACACTGATATTTCTCTCTTTTTCTTTTTCCACAAATTTCCAATATTCTCGATTTTCAGAAGCCAGTCAGCATGCAAGTCTGAAGCAAATAAATGCGTAAAACAAGCAGGATGCAGCAAGATGGTCTTTTTCATTTCAGGTTACCTGTCCTAGACGGACCCAACCCCTGTGTTGAGGCCCCTAAGTCAAATGCAACATGATGCAAATAGGCGTTCCTACTAGGAATCCGGCATGAAGTCAAGTTATTCTAGGTTCAAAACCTGGGTATGTGTTCTAGACTGTGTACCCGAGCGGACAACTCGAGTCGAGGAGGGGGCTACGTACCGAGGACCCGCGAGATCGTCCAGCTTTGTAACTTATCCAGCCTCTTTCTTATTTCAGGGTATGACACTAACAGAATAGGGAGTCTCAACTAGTAAGCACATCCCCGAAGGTGAGAAGAAAAAGGTTTTGGCACAGTTTATATGTACAATTCACATAATATCAAAGCGGTAAAGCATTTAGCACATTTAGCACGAAAACATGTAGGAAAATCAGATAAAGCCAAACATAACAATTATTCTAAGCTTGAATTCTTAAACCCCGAACCGAAGTTCTGGGTTTCTGCATCCCCAGCAGAGTCGCCAGAGCTGTCACACCTCATTTTTCCTACTACACCCTTCCAAGGTGTAGTAAAGAGAGTTTTTCCAATTAAAGGACAATCGAAACGGGATTATTATTAAAGAGATTCATAGTCGCCACTTGGGAGATTTATGGTGTCCCAAGTCACCGGTTGAATCCCGAATCGAGGAAAAAATTGACTCTGTATTACAGTCAGCGAACCAAAAATCCGGATAAGGAATTCTGTTAACCCGGGAGAAGGTGTGAGGCATTACCAAGTTCCGTGGTTCTAGCACAGTCGCTCAACTGTTATATTCGTCTTAAATTATCTGATTTTTATACATGATGAACTTATGTGCAAATTTTAACTTTTTACCGCTTTTATTATTATTATTTTTATAATGAGAATTGCTACGTTGTGAAAACACATCTCGAACCAAGTCACATCAATGCACCCGTGGTTATTGACATATTTTGACTTCGTTGAGATTTGGATTTGGGTCACATAAATGTGCACCCGTATTTAAGAAGGTAAAATTATTAAGAGCGTGCCTAAAGTGACTAGCGCATTATTATCTTGGGGGGAGGCCGTGAAATTCGCTAAACAGCCCGTCCCGAAATCTAAGCAATTATTATAACCACTTATTGAGGGCCCCGCAATTTGTGCGTTTTATTTGGCGAGGCTCGTCTCATATTTTTTATTCAAAGGTCCATCCTAAAGTAGACTATGATATTCTACATTATTCATCTCTAAAAAAAACGTAATTAATTAACATGCTTTAAAAAACATGCCCTAACTTATTAGTTATTTGATTAAAACAAATGCAAAAGGAAAATTGCACTCGAGCTTGTACAAAGGGAGATTGTTTCGTTCCTTATTCCATTAGTGAATATTACTAAAGTTGAGATTACAAATAGAACGTGAGATTGACAACAGTATTATCAAAACAAACTAACTATTCTCCAACTAATTTAACTAACATTATTAGATGAGCTGAACTATTGGAAATTACTGCTTGAAACTCAGAACCATCCGGAATTCATTTTTACAATTATTTGAAACTAAAACTAATGCTCACTCGAAAGTTTGTTAAACTTAGTCAACACTTGGGAAGTCTATTATCATTAATATTCAAAGGAATGTTAACACATGTTGTTCAAACCCAACTCATGCCTAATGGTAAAATGTAAGAATGAACTGATAAACTGGTGACTAATCAACTCAAATCCTAACACCACCTTAGTTACTAATTACGGGCTGAGTTACTTCTACTGATACGTGATTTCTGATTTAAAACAGAAAACTGGACTATTCAAATTAGCACTGAAACCCGAACTTGTTTTTACCATTACTGAAATTTGGACCTACATCACACTATACTATACTGCACTAGTAACGCATTAAACCAAATTAAAATTACTAACTGGAGAATTCACATACTCATAGGAGCAAACTGAGCTAACTGAACAGTCTATAAAAGTCTATTACAAGTTTAAACAATAGAAACAATACTAGTTAAATAGTCTAAGTTTAAACAGTTCTTATGCACTGAAATTAAATAACTGTCCAGTTCTAAACTAATTGCATCCACAAGCATTCATACTGAGCATAGACTTGGAACACCTCTTCATTTCATTTTTTAATTGAAGATTACATCAGTCATGAGGTCAAATGCATGTACCTGGAGATTAGAAACACAACAGGAAGAAGGAGTAAGATCAGCAGTAGCAGTATCAAACAGCAGTAACACCAGCAGGTATGAGACGACTTTAAAAGACCAACACTGCAAGTATAACAGCATCACCCGCAACAATCAACACACAAATAAGCCCTACTGAACTTGAAATAAACCAAAAGACTGATCCAGCCTCGAACTCTGCCCAAACTTTCCTTATTTATATCCCAAAACAGATCCCTCACTACCCTTGAAACACTCAAAAACCTCAGGCCAACACTCTGCCCATCCCCTCTTAAACCCCATTACTACATGTTTTATTTTCTTTTAATTCATTTGTTCCCCACTACCA
Source organism: Nicotiana glauca (assembly GCA_026770625.1). Classification (NCBI taxonomy): domain Eukaryota; kingdom Viridiplantae; phylum Streptophyta; class Magnoliopsida; order Solanales; family Solanaceae; genus Nicotiana; species Nicotiana glauca. Next base: position 61,454 of record MU776747.1, read on the forward strand.
TATGTCTTGTTTTATTAATTAATTCTAATGTTATGGGCCTATTATAGTATTCAATTCCTATTAGACCATCCCATGCTATTATGTTTCCCAAACCATTATGATCAGTAGCGGACCCAGGATTTTTATCAAGCGGGTTCAAAAAAAAAAATTAGAGATTATATGTGACTAGCTAGTTTCGAACTCAGGACCATGTGGAAAGTTTGAACCCTCTTAACCAACAGGCTAGACATTTTCCTTGTTTGAAGTGGGTTCAAAATTATATTTATACCTTTACTTGTTTGAAAACAGCAAAAATATACCCATATATACAGTGTTATTTTTCGATGAAGCGGGTTCATATGAACCCACTTGACTCCACGTGGGTCCGCCCCTGATTATGATTAAACAAATACATTAGTTAATGGTTTATTAGTACTTTACTGACAGACCATTCAACTTAACCATTTTTAAACCCCCTGACATCCCCAAAATACCCTCTTAAAGCTACTGAAATTACTATCCTAACCTGACCTATTTAATCTGCCCCAAAACTATCAGCTATAACCAATTCAGCTTATCAATCAATCACTTAGCCATATGAACTGACTCGTAACAAGCATATCAAAACTAAATTCAATATAAAACTACATCAAGATTCAACTCATCAAAATCTATTCAAGCTTGCATTCAGATTGGACCAAATAGTATCAAAATAAGAACCAATGATTCAAAGCCACATATATTAGACTACTAAGGTCAGGTTGATTACACAAATATAGGGAGTAAGCTAACCACATTGGGGAACTAATCATAATTAGCTTAAACACAAATGTACGAGCAGGGAATCAAACCTATACAAGATGTAGGATCACTGACAGTACATTGGCAATGAGCCCTAAAGCTAAGTGTCTAAGGATCAACATACAAAACATCCAACATCAAAGCATTTGATGAGAACTACTGGACTACAAACAAAATGGATTAATCGTCAAAACTATTCATAACCTACGTCAAGTGACAGAAGAAAATTGGACCAAGAAAAGGGTCCAGAAGAGGAGAAGAAGATAATCAACAAAAAATAATGAAAAATCAATCAAACAAAATACAACAAACCTAAACAAATAAACAATAACAAAATAGAACAAAAAAGGAAAGGAAAAATACCTCAAAATCAGAAACCAAACGAACTCCAATCAGTCGAAATTTTGACTCGAGATTTTGAGGCCAAAACGGACCTTAATCGAGTGTTCTCGACTGAGAATACTCAACTAAGGTCGATTAAAACCTCAAGTTTAAACCCCACCTCGGACCGACTCAGTTTTGGTCTTCCAGGGTTCGCTCTTTAGATTTGGTATTCGACAAATTCTAACGTGATTCGAATGGAACCAGGGTGGGATTTGGGATGAGGGCGGTCTAGTGGTTGACTGATGTGATTTTGGGAGCGACTGGGTGAACTAGGGTTAAGGGTCCTGATCTTCGATCGAAGATTCAAAATGATCGGTGGTGATTCGAGGAAAATAGGGTGTTTCGTGGTCATCGGACCTTAGGCCGCCGGGTTTTCAGGCAAAGGGAAAGGTGGCGGCTAGGGTTTCAGAGGAGGTTTGTTTAGTCTCTGAGCTCAAAGACGAAAGGTAAAAGGGGGGGAGGGGGTTTGGCTTGGGGGAGGGGTATGTTATAGGCTTATATACGGGGAAGGATGGTTGATCTTGGCCATTTGATCAAACGAGATCAACGGCCAGGATCGTTCACTTAAGTGCAACGTTGTCGTTCAATGGCAAAGGGACCGGGTTGGTCTTGGTCTGAACGGGTCATGGTCGTTTAGGCGGGTAAGGGAGAGATGATCTCGACCGTTGGATATGTGAGATCCAACGACCCAGATTGGGTGTGACAAAACGACGTCGTTTGGACGTCTGTAAGGCCTGACCAAATTGGACAGGGTAATGGACGAAATTTGGGCTGGTTTGGGACGGGATTTGGGCCTGGTTTCCTTTTTTAATTAAAGTGGCCCAGTCGATTTCTTGTCATTTTTCATTTTCCTTATTTCCTAAAACTAAAATTCTAAATTAAATTATAAAACACATTAAAAATACTAATTAATTCCTAATAACAATTATCACACAATTAAATATCAATTTAAAATAAAATCACACAACTAGACCTTAAATGTTAAAAATGCAAAGTATATTATTT
>MU776748.1:0-16495 GCA_026770625.1 Nicotiana glauca
ATATTCCAACACAGAAATTTTCTGGCTACGCGCCTGGACTATGCACGCAAATTGAGGCAATAGAAAATGAGGTTTTCAAAGCCTCGGAAGCACAGAACAGATGAGGAAAATAGGTGATGACCCTTTAGGTCGTCACACGATGCCTCAACAGGCTGACCTCTCCACTGAACACGAACAGAAGGGAAACTCTTATATCTCAAATTACGGACCTGCCGGTCTAGAATAGCTACTGCTCATCCTCATAGGACAAGTCCTTGTCCAACTGGACAGTGTAGAAATCTAACACGTGGGATGGATCGTCGTGATACTTCCAAAGCATGGACATATGAAATACCAGATGCACAACTGATAAACTTGGCGGAAACATAAGTCTGTAAGCCACCTGTCCCACTCGATCAACAATCTCAAATGGGCAATGAACCTAGGGCTAAGCTTGCCCTTCTTTCCAAATTTCATCACTCCCTTCATAGGCGACACTGGAAGAAACACCCGCTCGCCGACCATGAATTCCACATCATGAACCTTGCGGTCGGCATAACTTTTTTGCCTGGGCTGAGCTGTACGAAGCCTATCCTGAATAATCCCGACCTTGTCCAAGGCATCCTGTACTAGATCTGTAACCACCGACCGGCGACCGATACCGCCTACCATATAAAGTCTCAAAAGGAGCCATCTGAATGCTCAACTGGTAACTGTTGTTGTAGGCAAACTCCGCCAAAGGCAAAAACTGATCCCACGAGCCTCCAAAGTCAATAACACAAGCTCAGGGCATATCCTCCAAAATCTAAATAGGATGCTCGGACTGCCCGTCCATCTGAGGATGAAATGTTGTGCTCAACTCGACCTGTATGCCCGACTCATGTTGAAATACCCTCCAGAAATGCGAGGTAAACTGCATACCTCGATCAGAAATGATAGACATGGGCACACCACGAAGACGAACAATCTCCCGAATATAGATCTAAGCTAACCTCTCAGAAGAATAGGAGACTGCCATAGGAATGAAATGTGTTGACTTGGACAACCTATCAACAATAACCCATACTGCATCGAACTTCCTCTAAGTCTATGGAAGTCCAACAACAAAGTCCATAGTGATACGCTGCCACTTACACTCGGGAAGCTCAATCCTCTGAAACAAACCACCAGGTCTCTGATGCTCGTATTTTACCTACTGACAATTCAAACACCGAGCCACATATGCAACAATATCCTTCTTCATCCTCCTCCACCAATAATATTGTTGCAAATCCCGATACATCTTAGCGCGCCCGAATGAATAGAGTACCGGGAACTATGGGCCTCATCTAAAATCAACACTCAAAGTCCACCCATATTAGGCACACAAACACGATCCTGCATCCTCAAAACTCCATCATCTCGAACTGTGACCTTCTTGGCACCACCGTACTGCACAATGTCCTTTAGGACACACTAATGGGGATCATCATACTGCCGACCTGGAATACGCTCCAATAACGAAGAACAAGCGACTGTGTAAGCTAACATACGGCTGGGATCAGAGACATCCAACCTTACAAACTGATTGGCTAAAGCCTGAACATCCAAAGCAAGAAGTCTCTCACCGATCAGAATATACACAAGACTGCCCATATTGGTTGACTCTCTACTCAAAGTATCGGCCACCACATTGGCCTTTCCCGAATGATATAAGATGGTGATATCTTAGTCTTTCAATAGCTCCAACCAGCTTCTCTGCTTCAAATTTAGTTTCATCTGCTTGAAGAAATACTGCAGACTCTTATGATCCGCGAACACCTCATATGACACACCATATAAATAGTGCCTCCAAATCTTCAGCGCATAAACAAAATCTGCTAACTCCAAATCATAACTGGATAATTCTTCTCATGAACCTTCAACTGTCGTGAAGCTTAAGCAATGACCTTTCTATCCTACATCAACACCACACCAAGTCCAATACGAGATGCATCAAAATATAATGTATATGGCCCTGAACCTGTGGGCAAAACCAACACTAGCATCGTAGTCAAAACTGTCTTGAGCTTCTGAAAGATCGCCTCACACTCATCTGACCACCTGAACTGGGCACCCTTCTGGGTCAACCTGGTCATCAGGGCTGCAATAGATGAGAACTCCTCCACAAATCAACGATAATAACTCGCCAAATCCAAGAAACTCCATATCTCTATAGCTGATGTGGGCCGAGGCCAGTCCTTTACTGCCTCTATCTTCTTCGGATCTACTTGAATACCCTCTGCTGATACAACATGACCCAAGAAAGCAACTGATCCAACCAAAACTCACACTTCAAAAACTTAGCATACAACTGACTAGCTCTCAAAGTCTGAAGGACAACTCTCAAATGCTGCTCATGATCCTCCCGGCTACGGGAATAGATCAAAATATTATCAATGAAGACTATCATGAATGGATCCAAGTAAGGCTTGAACACTCGGTTCATCAAATCCATAAAAGCTGATGGGGCATTTGTCAACCCAAATGACATCACCAAGAACTCATAATGCCCATACCGAGTGCGGAAAGCTATCTTAGGGACATCATATGGCCTAATACTTAACTGATCATAGCCAGATCTCAAGCCAATCTTCAAAAATACCTTGGCACCCTGAAGCTGATCAAACAAATCATCAATCCTCGGCAATGAATACTTATTCTTGATTGTAACCTTGTTCAACTGCCAGTAATCTATACATATTGTCATTGACCCGTCCTTCTTCTTAACAAACAATATCGTCGCACCCAAGGTGAGACACTAGGTCTAATAAAGCCCTTATCAAGCAAGTCTTGCAACTTTTCCTTCAATTCTTTCAACTCAGGTGGGGCCATACGATATGGGCTGAGTGCCCGGAGCCAAATCAATGCAAAAGTCAATGTCCCTATTGGGTGGCATACCCGATTAATGATTTGAGGGACTATTTGACGTCCAATTTTGGTACTTTTGGTATGAATTAACTCGTGAGAGTGTGAGGATTCTGGAAATATAAATTTTACCCGATTCCGAGATGTGGGCCCGAGGGGCATTTTGTTTATTTTACCTAATTTTGCGTATTAGCTTAGAATTTAGTTGTAGAATCAGTTACTTGAAGTGTTATTCACAATATGCAATTGAATTGAATAGATTTGGGCCATTTGGAGTCGATTACTCATGGCAAAGACGTGGTTTCAGGTTGATTTTGAGTCGGTTCGAGGTAAGTGACTTGTCTAACCTTGTGGGGGGGACTTCCCCCCTTTGGCTTGTCTAACCTTGTGCAGGGGACTTTACCCTTTAGGATTTGGTATATTTGGTAATTGAAATGCCTTGTACGTAAGGTGACGAGTGCGTACTTGTGCTAATTGTTGGAGATCCGATTTTCATTAAGTAATTACTAGTATGTTTCCTTTCTAGTTTTTATTACTCGCACTATTAAGCGTGTTGCTAGATTAGGAAAGAATGTCTAAGTGATTTAATTGCTTTATTTGCTCAAACTTCCTTACCTAAATTCTGTGTAGCATGCTAGGCTAGAATTACTTGTTTGCCGTAATATGAAATTGCCAATTCTGAAGATTTTTCCTGTTACTGCTGTATATTTACTTTGGAACTACGGATGTGGGATTCCGGTAGATCCCCCTTGTCTGTTTATTTGGGACTACGGATGTAGGATTCCGGTAGATCCCCCTTGTCTGTTTATTTGGGACTACGAATGTGGGATTCCAGTAGATCCCCCTGCACAGTTATATGGAACTACAAGACTGCACCTGGTAGATTCCCCCAGTACTAGGTATTTATATTTGGGGACTACAGATCGGGATTCCGGTAGATCCCTGCGCACTGATAGTTGGACTACGGGACGGGATCCCGAGAGATCCTTCGGATATATATGATGGACTATGGGATGGTTTCCCGGGAGATCCACTAGATTGTTGTAATTGGGACTACAGGACGGTATCCTGGAAGAGGCCCTAGTTGTTATCTCTGTGTTGAGCTGTATTTCTTTCCCGTGATTTATTTTGTCTCTGTTCTAGTTGTTGTTGTTCTTCCAATTCTATGTTATTTCTTACTGTTGCACTTATTTATACTGCTTTATTCCACACTGTTAACCCTTATATCTTATTTAATCTCAGTAGGGCCTTGACGTTTCTCGTCACTACCCAACCATGGTTAGGCTTGGCACTTACTGAGTACCACTGCGGTGTACTCATGCCCTTTTTTTGCATGTTTTTCATGTGCAGATATAGGTACTTTCACTCAATCTTATCATCCTTGAGGAGAGACGCTTCTGTAGAGACTTCGAGGTATATCTATCACATTCGTAGATCGAGGAGTCTCTTTCTATTCTTGCTTTTCAGTATTAGCCCTTCTATATTTTTGTTCCTTATTAGACATTCTGGAGTTAGACCTATGTAGTATCCTTAGTTTCTGATTCGTGGGTTTTTGGGTCTTGGATATATGTATTGGTTTTGAGAGTTAAATATTGTGTATGCCGAGCGGCACTTTGAAATGTTGTTTGTTACCTTTTTCTACTTTAAATAGTTTTACTTCTGCAAATTTTGTTTTTCTTCCATAATTTAGGCTTACCTATTCGTAGAGACTAGGTGCCGTCACCATGGTTCACAGAGGGCGAACCGAGGTCGTGAAAAGTTGGTATCAGAGCTTTAGGTTCATAGGAGTCATGAATCACAAGCTAGTTTATTAGAGTCTCACAGATCGGTACAGAGAAGTCTATTCTTATCTACGAGAGGCTCTGTAATCATTAGGAAAAATTCCACCTCATTTGATTTCCCTGTCGTGCGAGATTTTTGACATCACACTCTTAAACCTCTGTCTTCCATTCTCTTATAGATGGTGAGGACACGTGCTACCCGAGATGATCAGGCACCCGCACTCCCTACTACAGCCGTCAGAGGCCGGGGTCTGGGTAGAGGCCGAGGATGAGTCTGTGGTACAGCCAGATCACCCACACGATCTGCCACGGAGGGGCCATCATCAGCTCCAGCCGGAGTCCAGTCACTTGATATGCCTACTACTGCTACTACTCCCGCACTTTAGGAATTATTAGTGCAGTTCCTAAGCATGTTTGATATATTAGTTCAGTCGGAATTGATTCAGGTTGTACCGACTACTTCACAGATTGGGGGAGGAACCCAGACTCCTGCTGCCCCCACTCCAGAGTAGCAAGTTCTTATTAGTCCTGTTCCAAATGTCATAGCGACACAGCCTGCGGTCCCAGTTCAGCAGGAAGTGAGGACCCTCTCATCGGGTAGAGGACAGACTAGGTCGGGAGAGAGAGTATATGGAAGTGAGGAGATCTCGTAGACTGGAGAGACCCACTGGTCCTTATTTCGGGGGAAGAGTATGGCATGGTAGAGGTTTTGTGGGTCAGCTAGCTCAGTTTGCGTCTCAGACTTCACTCAGTATTTCAGGGGTTTAAGGGTCTCAGAGTGCCTGTACCGCACAGTTTCCACCGCTATGTCAGCCGCAAGGTTGCTTTGAGTGTGGTGACTTACACTATGTGGTGAGGTATTTCCCTAGGATTGGTAGGAGTGCACCTCTACATAATTCTCAGCCACAACGTGCCCCGCAGAGTTCTCAGGCTATGGTTACAGCTCTAGTTACTACCCCACCTGCTCAGCCAGCTAGAGGTGGAGGTCGGGGAGGTTGAGATTGCCCTAGAGAAGGAGGCCAAGACAGATATTATGCCCTTCCCTCCCATACCGATGATGTTGCCTCTGATTCTTTCATAAAAGGTATTGTACCGGTTTGTCACAGAGATGCATAGGTTTTGTTCGATCCAGGCTTTACTTATTCTTATGTGTTTTCTTATTTTGCTCTACATTTAGGATTACCTCGACATTCTTAGAGTTCCCATGTTTATGTTTCTACTTTGGTGGGAGATTTTCTTATTGTGGACCGCATTATCAGTCGTGCTTGGTTGCTCTTAGTGGTTTTTAGACCAGAGCCGATTTATTTTTGCTCCGCAAGGTAGATTTTGATATTATCTCAAGCATGGACTAGTTTTCGCCCCATTTTGCTATTTTTAATTGTCATGCCAAGACCGTGACGCTAGTTATGCCTGGCATACCACATGTTGAGTGGATGGGTGCTTTAGATCACACTCCAGTAGAGTTATTCTTTACTTAAGGCTCAACGTATGGTTGAGAAGGGATGTGACACGTATTTAGCTTATGTGAGAGATGTTAGTATTGATACCCCTTCCATTGATTCAGTCCCAGTAGTACGGGATTTTTCTGATGTGTTCCATCTGACCTTTCGGGCATGGCGCTCGATAGAGATATTGATTTTGGCATTAATCTGTTGTCAGGCACTCAGCCTATTTTTATTCTTTCATATCGTATGGCTCCTCCTGAGTTGAAGGAGTTGAAGGATCAGTTAAAGGAATTTGCTGGATAAGGGCTTTATTCGACCTAGTGTTTCACCTTAGGGTGCTCCTGTCTTGTTTGTGAAGAAAAAGGATGGTTCTATGTGTATGTGTATTGATTATCGCCAATTGAACAAAGGTACATTGAAGAACTGTTATCCCTTACCTCGTATTGATGATCTATTTGACCAGCTTCAGGGCGCACATGTGTTTTCTAAGATTGATTTGCACTCAAGTTACCATCAATTGAAGATTCGAGAGCCAGATATCCCGAAGACTGCTTTCAGGACTCGATATAGCCATTACGAGTTCCTTGTTATGGCATTTGGCCCCAACAACCTTTATGCATTTAATGCACAGTGTATTCCAGCCATATATTAACTCTTTTGTCATTATCTTTATTGATGACATTCTGGTGTATTCCTGGGGTCGGGAAGATCATGATCAGCACCTGAGGACAGTGCTTCAGATTCTGAGGGAAAAGAAGTTATATGCAAAGTTCTCAAAATGTGAGTTTTGGTTGGATTCCGTGGCATTCTTAAGCCACGTGGTATCTAGTGAGGGTATTCGGGTGGATTCGAAGAAGGTAGAGGCAGTGCAGAGCTGGCCCAGTCCATCCTTAGCTATAGAGATCTGTAGTTTTCTTGGTTTGGCAGGTTACTACTATCATTTTATGGAGGGGTTTTAATCGATTGCAGCCCCTATGACTAGACTGACCCAGAAGGGTGCTCCGTTCCAGTGGACGGAAGAGTGTGAGGTGAGCTTTCAGAAGCTCAAGACAGCTCAGACTACAACCCCAATTTTGATATTGCCTATAGGTTGGGGGGTCTTATACTATCTATTATGATGCCTCGAGGATTGGCCTCAGAGCAGTTTTGATGTAGGACGGTAGGGTGGTTGCCTACGCATCCAGACAGTTAAAGGTACATGAGAAAAATTATTCGGTTCATGGCCTTGAGTTAGCTGCCATTGTTCACGCCCTAAAGATTTGGCGCAATTATCTATACGATGTGCCTAGTGAGATTTATACTTACCAATGGAGCTTGCAGCACCTGTTCAAGCAAAAGGATCTAAATTTATGCCAAAGGTGGTGGTTAGAGTTGCTGAAGGACTTGATATTACTATTCTGTATCACCCGGGCAAGGCCAATATGGTGGCCGATGCTTTGAGTTGCCAGGCGGAAATTTTAGGGAGTTTGGCTTATCTACTAGTATCGGAGAGTCCTATGGCGATGAATGTTCAGGACTTAGCCAACCAGCTTGTGAGATTGGATCTTTCGGAGCCCAGTCAGTTTCTAGCTTGCGTGGTTTATTGGTCTTCCTTATTTGATCTTATCAGGGAGCGGCAGTATGATGAACCTCATTTTTTTGACCTCAAGGACAAGTTTTAGAATGGTGATGCCAGAGATGTGACCATTGGTGAGGACAAAGTATTAAGGATGCAAGGTCGGGTCTGTGTAACCAATGTTGATGGGCTTTGGGAGTTGATTCTAGAGGAGGCCCATAGTTCAAAGTATTCCATTCATCTGTGTGCCACGAAGATGTACCAGGATTTGAGGCAACACTATTTGTGGTGGCAGATAAAGAAAGATATAGTTGGGTTTGTAGCTCGGTGCCTCAACTATCAGCAGGTAAAGTATGAGCACCAGAGACCGGGTGGGTTGCGTCAGCAGATAGAGATTCCAGAGTGGAAGTGGGAGCGCATCACCATGGACTTTGTAGTTGGGCTCCCGCGGACTTTGAGAAAGTTCTATGCTATTTGGGTGATTATGGATCGGCTGACCAAGTCCGCTCACTTAATTCTTCTGTGTACTACTTATTATTCGGAGCGGTTGGTGGAGATCTATATCCGGGAGATTTTTCATCTGCATAGTATTCTAGTTTCCATCATTTTGGATAGAGGTTATCAGTTCACATCACGATTTTGGAGGGCTGTTCAGCATGAGTTGGGTATTCGGGTAGAGTTGAGTACAACATTTCACCCTCAAACGGACGGGCTGTCCGAGTGCACTATTCAAATTCTTAAGGATATGCTCCGTACGTGTGATATCGAGTTTGAGGGTCTTGGGGTCAGTTCTTGCCATTGGCAGAGTTTGCATACAATAACGGTTATCAGTCCAGCATTCAGATGGCACCGTATGAGGCTTTATATAGGCGGTGTAGATCTCTGGTGGATTGGTTCGAGCCGGGTGAGGCTAGGTTATTGGGCACAGACTTAGTTTAGGATGCTTTGGAGAAGGTTAAGGTGATTCAGGATAGACTCCGTACAACCCAGTTTATACAGAAGAGCTATGCGGACCGGAAGGTTTGTGATGTTTCCTATATGGTTGGAGAGCGAGTTCTACTTCAGGTTTCACCTATGAAGGGCATTATGAGATTTGGGAAGAATGGGAAGTTGAGTCCGAGGTTTATTGGCCCTTATGAGATATTGAGGCGAGTTAGGGAGGTTTCTTATGAGATTTCCTTACCTCCCAGCTTGGCAGGAGTTCATCCGGTATTTCATGTTTTGATGCCCCTAAAGTATCACGGTGATCTGTAGCACGTGGTGGATTTCAGCTCAATCCGGTTGGACAAGGATCTATCCTATGTTGAAGAGCAAGTGGAAATATTAGACAGGCAGGTTAGAAGGTTGAGGTCAAAGAACATCGCGCCAGTAAAGGTTTAATGGCAGGGTTAGCCGGTCGAGGAGCAACCTGGGAGATCGAGCAGGATATGCGCAGCCGTTACCCTCATCTTTTTACTACTTCAGGTATGTCTCTATGTTCATTCGAGGACGAACGAATGTTTAAGTGTAGGAGGATGTGATGACCCATACGGTCGTCTTATCAATTAACGCCTCGATCCCCTATTAACTGCTTTCCCCGTGTTTATTTCTGCTATTTTGATTTACCGGGATGTTCGGTTCTAAGTTTCGGAGAGTTTTGGGACACTTAGTCCCTAAGTGAGAGCTTAAGTGTTGGAAAGTTAACTGTAGTTGGAACAGTATGAAGACAGCCTCAGAATGGAAATCTGATGGTTCCGTTAGCTCCGTTGGGTGATTTCGGGGTTATGAGCGTGTTCGGATTATGTTTTAGAGGTCCATAGCTAATTTAGGCTTGAAATGCCGAAAGTTGAATTTTCAGAATTTCTGGTTCGACAGTGTGAGGGTCAGAATGGAATTCTGAGAGTTTCAGTAGTTCCGTTGTGTCATTTGGGATGTGTTTGCAAAATGTCAAGTCATTCGGGTGTGGTTTGGTTGTTTTTTTTTTTAAATTATCAAAAGCGTAATTTAGAAGATTTTAGAATTCTTAGGCTTCAATCCGATGTGAATTTAGTGTTTTGATGTTGTTTTGAGCGTTTCTAAAGTTTGAACAAGTTTGAATGAGGTTATAATATATGTGGGTAAGTTTGGTTGAGGTCCCAGGGACCTCGGGATGATTTCGGATGGTTGACGGAAGGATTTTAGGGTTAGAGTTGCAGCTTCAGCTGCTGGTTCTATCATAACCACACCTGCGATTTGGGTCCCACAGGTGCGGCGCCACAAAAGCGGCTCAGCGGTCGCAGAAGTAGTTTGAGGCAAAAGGGAGTCGACCGCAGATACGGTCAGGTAACCGCAGAAGCGGGATTCACATCTGCGGTAATGTAGTCGCATGTGCGAAAAGTCTTCCTTTAATAAAATGTTGCAGATGCGACCGGGTTCCACAGAAGCAGGACCATAGGTGCGGTCCCAGGGCCGCAGATGCGAAAATTGCTGGGCAGAACATATATATTCTTGCCTTTGCAAAATTTAGCCATTTTTCATCTTTTTCAAACGGGAAGGAGCTTGGGAAGCACTTTTCAAGAGGGATTTTCAGAGGAGTTCATTGAGGTACGGTCTTTGGTCTCTAAACTCGTTATTGCAATGATTTTTATCAATTTAAATATAAAAAATAAGGAAAATCAGTGGTAATTGGGGGGTTAGGGCTTGACTAATTGGAGACATTTGAGTGATAGTTTGAGAGACCATTTGAGATCCGATTTTGATATTTTTGGTATGAATGAACTCGTGAGAGTGCTAGGATTCTGGAAATATAAATTTTACCCAATTTTGAGATGTGGGACCGAGGGGCATTTTGGTTATTTTACCTAATTTTGCGTATTAGCTTAGAATTTAATTGTAGAATCAGTACTTGAAGTGTTATTTACAATATGCAATTGAATTGAATAGATTTGGGCCATTTGGAGTCGAGTACTCATGGCAAAGACGTGGTTTCAGGTTGATTTTGAGCTAATTCGAGGTAAATGGATTGTCTAACGTTGTGTGGGGGACTTTCCCCTTAGGATTTGGTATATTTGGCCATTGAAATGCCTTGTACGTGAGGTGACGAGTGCATACTTGTGCTAATTGTTGGAAATCCAGTTTTCATTAAGTAATTACTAGTATGTTTCCTTTCCTATTTTTATTACTCGCACTATTAAGCCTGTTGCTAGCATAGGAAAGCATGTCTAAGTGATTTAATTGCTTTATTTGCTCAAACTGACTTATCTAAATTCTGTACAGCATGCTAGGCTAGAATTACTTTTTCGCCTTAATATGAAATTGCCATTTCTGAATATTTTTTCTGTTGCTGCTGTATATTTGCTTGGGACTACGGATATGGGATTCCGGTAGATCCCCCTTGTTTGTTTATTTGGGATTACAGATGTGGGATTTCGGTAGATCCCCCTTGTCTTTTTATTTGGGACTATGGATGTGGGATTCTGGTAGATTCCCTGCACAATTATATGGAACTAGGGGACTGCACCCGGTAGATTCCCCCAGTACTAGGTATTATATTTGGGGACTACGGATCGGGATTTTGGTAGGTCTCCATGCACTGATAGTTGGACTGCGGGATGGGATCCCGGGAGATCCTTTAGATATATATGATGGACTATGGGATGGTATCCTGGGAGATCTACTAGGTAGTTGTAATTGGGACTACAGGATAGTATCCTAGAAGATGCCCCGGTTGTTATCTCTGTGTTGAGCTGTATTTCTTTCCTGTGATTTATTTTGTCTTTGTTCTAGTTGTTGTTGTTCTTCCAATTCTATGTTATTTCTTACTGTTGCACTTATTTATATTGTTTTATTCCACACTGTTAACCGTTATATCTTATTTAATCTCAGTAGGGCCCTGACCTTCCTCGTCATTACCCAGCCGAGGTTAGGCTTGGCACTAATTGAGTATCATTGTAGTGTACTCATGCCCTTTCTGCTCATGTTTTTCATGTTCAGATCCAGGTACTTTCACTCAGTCTTATCATCCTTGAGGCGAGGCGCTTCTGTAGAGACTTCGAGGTATATCTGCCACATCAGCAGACCGAGGAGTCCCTTTCTATTCTTTCTTTTTAGTATTAGCCCTTCTATATTTCTGTTCCTTGTTAGACATTTTGGAGTTACAACTATATAGTATCCATAGCTTGTGATTCGTAGCTTTCCGGGTCTTGGATATACGCATTGGTTTTGAGAGTTAAATATTGTGTATGTCGAACGATACTTTTAAATGATGTTTGTTACCTTATTCTGCTTTAAATTGTTTTACTTCTACAAATTTGGTTTTTCTTCTGTAATTTAGGCTTACCTAGTCGTGGAGATTAGGTGTCGTCACTATGGTTCACGGAGAGCAAACCGGGGTCGTGACAGTATTATATTGGAACACCGCAACAATATTATATTTGGATCGGATTGCATACCGCAACTACATTATAATTGGATCGGATTGCACACCGCAATAATATTTTTATGATTTGGATCGGGTTGCGCACCGTAAAAGTAAATGATAAAAGTGGTTATTGATTGGTTACAGTTTCCTTATTCTTCCTGCCGCAATGGTTAAACTGTTCTTTACACAATGGTTAAACTGTTCTTTATGTTATCTTCTGAGTTACTGTTGGTAGATGATATTCCCTCTGCAGTATGTCCCCTCCCATCCTTAATTGTATATTTCGGTTTCATTTCCTATTGTATATGATATAACTGCACAAGTTTATTCGGTAGTCTGGTCCTAGCATCGTCACTATTTTTCCGAGTTAGGCTAGGCACTTACCAGCACATGGGGTCAGTTGTGCTGATACTACACTCTGCACTATGTGTAGATCTCGGAGCAGCAGCATTTGGACCTTAGCTTGGGTGGCTGCCTTCAGTCCAATCAGAGATTCCGAGGTAGTCCTGTAGGCGTCCGCAGGCCCTGGCGTCTCCCTCTATTCCTTCATCCTATTTCATTTACATATTTTAGAAATAGTGTATTATTTATTTTTCAAACCTTGTTTGTAGTAATTCTAGATTGTCTGTGAAGCGTGACACCAGTTCTGGGTAGGATTTGTGTAAAATGTTGTATTGGACATTTTTTTCAAATGTTTTATCGTTTCTTCTGCTTGCTTTATAAATTTCGACGTTATAAATTGTTATTTCACAACCTCTAAAGGATTAATATTGGGAAAAGATAATTTGTTCCTAATAGATGGCTTGCCTAGATCTCATTAGTAGGTGCCATCACGACTGCCGAGGGTGGGAAATTCGGGTCGTGACAAGTTGGTATCAAAGCTCTAGGTTACATGTGTCTCACAATTCACAGACAAGCTTAGTAGAAACGTCTGTATTTATTCCCCAGAGGCTATAGAGTTAGGGAAAACGTCATATCTATTCTATCCTATCGTGTGGGTTTTGTTTCTCAATGCTAATTGAATTTCTACTCTATTCTTTCATAGATAGCGAGAACACGCGCTTCCTTATCCACCAATTAGCAGCTCGAGCCCTCAGCAGCATCTCCCGAGAGGGGCAGAGGGAGAGGGCGAGGTCGTGCTAGAGGCCGAGGCAGGGGCAGAGCTCAGCCTAAAGTAGTAGCACCAGCAATGGAGCCTCAGGTTGACTTTGATGATGAGGTTATGACCCAAGTAGTTCCTGTGGGCCCAGCTCAGGTCCCAGAGGTGTTTATTTCTACCTAGTACTCCAAGATGCTCTGGTCCGTCTAGTGGGCCTTATGGAGAGCGTCACCTGGGCAAGTTTGCTTTCTATAGCACTAGCCCTCTCTTAGGTTAGAGGAGGAGCCCAGACTCCTACTACTCACACTCCGGAGCAGGTGGCTCCCCAGTTTTAGACTTGAGCAGTTTAGCCAGGTGTGGTAGCTCAGACCGGTGATGGAGCAGCTATGTTTGCCGATGCTTTGTGGAGATTGGACAAGTTCACCAAGTTTTTCACTACCACTTTTAGTGGTGCATCTTCTGAGGATCCCCAGGATTATCTAGACAGCTGTCATGAGGTTCTCAGGAACATGGGGAAAGTGGAGACCAAAGGGGTCGACTTTGCTACTTTCCGCTTGTTTGGATCCGTCAAGACTTGGTGGAGAGATCATTGTTTGGCTAGACCAGCCGGATCACTAGCTTTGACTTGGGAGGAGTTTACTTAGCTATTTTTGGAGAAGTTTCTCCCTATCACTCGGAGGGAGATCTATCGGAGGCAGTTTGAGCATCTCCAGCAAGGTTCTATGACTGTTACTCAGTATGAGACCAGATTCATTAACTTAGCCCGTCATGATCTTCTCACACTCCCCATCGAGAGAGAGAGAGAGAGAGAGTAAGGAGGTTCATTGAGGGATTTATCTAGCCTATTCGACTTCAGATGGCTAAGGAGACAAGGAGTGAGATTTCTTTTCAAGAGGCGGCCAATGTGGCCAAGAGATTTGAGATGGTTTTATCATAGGGAGGTGGTCAGGGGTCTGACAAGAGGCCTCGTCATTCAAGCAGATTCAGTGGCGCCTCATCTGGAGGTGTTGATACCCAATTTTTTCCTAAGTAATTTTATACCCGAAATACTTCCAAAATAGTACATGTGCATATATAAGCACAACCAAGAGTTTTGGCATTTTTAATGATTTTTAAACTAATTTATTGCTTATTTTAATATAACAAAATCCAATAATTATTCTCAAAATTATTATTTTTGGTGAATAATTCAGTTTATTCTCACATTTGCACCAAAATATAATTAAGGTAATTTTTTGCATATTTTTACAAATTTATTTAGCATTTTTAAAGCTAAATTGCACATAATTGTAATTATAGCCTATTTTGTGATTAATAATATTTTATAATTATAAAATTAGTTTCAGTATTTTTAAGTTAATATTTATGTAATATTTGTTTACTCAGTATTTTTAAAACCATTATCACCATTTTTTATAAAATAAAAGGGGAAAATAGGCTATTTAAAATCTAGCCTAAATTTCATTTCAATTTCAGCCCAAATTGGCACCCCAATTTAAACCCAATTACCCGAACCAATACCCATTCAACCGACCCAACCCATAACCCTTTTTAATCTTGTCGTTGATCATTTAGATCAACGACCACCATCCCCCCTTCCTTTTTTAATTTCAAACGACCCCTTACCCTACCTCATTTCTCCTCAGACGCCACTCTAGCCCCCTTTTTCTCTTAAATGCTCTCGAACTCTATCGAAACCCTAATCGCTCTATGCCGCTTTCAACCACAAACTCACCGGAATTCATGGCCGCTCAAGCCATGGACGACCTATACTCACCTCCTACTGCTCTCACGTGCCTTGCCTGAAAGTTCGAGATCAGACCTCGAGGGTCTTCACTCAGACCTCCATCAATTCAAGGTTTCCAGCCATCTTCGGCCTTGCTCCGGCGTTTCTTTGCCTCCTGAGCCTGATTCCGACCTTATCGACTCCGGATCTGATCTTGTTTCTTCCAAGGCTTTCTCATTTCTAGGGTTCTCAGAAACCCTAGCTTATTCGAGGTTCTTTTTTTGTTTATTTGTTTAGACCTGTGCTAGATCTGTGCTGTATTTAACATTTCAAGTGTTCTCCCCAAATTCCCTTTTCAAAAATCTTTTGATTTCAAATTAGGGCTTCTGAGTCTGTTTGCTAATATTTTGTTCGATTCATTTTCTTATCATCTCTAGGTTCTGAAAACCTTAATTTTTGAGATTTGTTTGAGAATCTAAAACTATTTGTTGTTTGTTTCATTTGTTTATCATCTTTTAAGTGTTGAAAACCCTAATTTCTTTGGAGTTTATG
This sequence comes from Nicotiana glauca, assembly GCA_026770625.1. Classification (NCBI taxonomy): domain Eukaryota; kingdom Viridiplantae; phylum Streptophyta; class Magnoliopsida; order Solanales; family Solanaceae; genus Nicotiana; species Nicotiana glauca. The sequence goes on from MU776748.1 coordinate 15,402, forward strand.
CGAGTTCCTGAAGTTGCTAGTGCATTGCATCTGTTTGAAATTACCCAACTTGATTTGAAATTCATTTGTTTCATCATCCCTTTTCTTTATGTGGTTCCTTTGACTCTAATTTCTTGCTACTTGTCAGACTTAACTATGTTTTTAGAAAAGTTTTCACTTGACTTTGGCATGCTTCTGATCTTTTTCTCTATTACTAAGCCAATGAAATTTGACCTACGTGACTATCATGCTATGAATGCTTGTTGTCTATTAATTTTGGGCTATTACTGTATGTTGTTTCCTCTTGCCATAGCTTGGCCTCACATGCCTATTACTTGTGCACTTCATTTATATACGGAGTCCCTTCTGTGATTGATTTTCAAACTCGTGACTAATTTTCAAAACTTTTCCTTGTGAAATTCTGATTTCCTTTGCCTATTAAGGGTTAATTGATTTATTTCCTTATTTTGCCTTACTGAATCCTTTCTCCAAATAAGTATGTTCCTGTACTTGGACTTAATCACTTACTGTATTGTTTTACTACACCTTTTATGGCAATAATCAATCTGCCTCTTAAAGTGATTTCTTTCCTTATTTTTAACCTATCACTACCCGTTAACAAGTGATCCCTTAATTAAGGGGCAATTACTTGTGTAATTGAATCTGATTAGTGATTGTTTCCATGTTTGTGGCTTATTACCTCACTTTTTACTCGNAGAAACACCCTATATAAGAGAAGGCTTTGGAAATCTTGATCTGAGAAGTGGTTCAATCTCATATTGTTAGACACTAAGTCTGAATTAGGCTGCTCGGATGTAGCTGATAGCTTTTGATGTACTTTTAATTTTAGTCTTATCTTACTGGTCTATAATGATTTGTATAAACTCATGGGGATTCAATGAAAAAAGGGGAGGGGGTTTACTTTTATGCACAAAGGGTAGAAAACTTGCCTATAGGATTTTATTTCTAATTTGTGCAGTTTCACACGTAGAAAGCATGCCTATAGGATTTAACTTTTGACTTCTGCAACCATGCATACAGATACCATGCCTATAGGGGTTTGCATCTCTGCATATAATAACGTCATTAGGCAAACAGTTAGGTTTAATAATAAA
>MU776748.1:19761-48643 GCA_026770625.1 Nicotiana glauca
TGTTTTGATTGACGCCTTAGTATTTTGTCCGTTGAAAACTCTCAAAAGGCCCCAGACCCCTCTCCCTTTAGGACTAGTAGTCCAAATGCCTTCGGGACTGATAGGATTGGGACGGGTACTAGCATGCAATAAGTAACGAGACATTCTGCGCTTTTATACCTTAATGGGGTGGGAAGGGTAGATATGGATATGATGACCGCGAGATAACACCACGTGTATAAACGGTTACCGGGTGTTGTGTGGGGTGATCCATATTATTTATAAACATAGGAACACTCTCCCTTTATCTATTTATTTTTATTTCGAAAACTGCTTTTCTCAAATTTAAACTTCTTTAACTGCTTTTTAACTTCAATTACTTCCAGTAATTATGTGAAATTTTTCCTTCTCTTCACTCGTTTATTCTGAATTTTAAAATTACTTTCTTCTCAAATTTCAGCCTCTTTAACTTCGTTTTAATTTCAAATTATTTGCAACTATTATATGAAAAACCCCTCGTATTTGTATTCTTGCTTGTTTAATTGTTGTTTGCACTTAAAGTCAGAATTGTAACATGGCCGGGAACCACACTAGTAGATCTTGAGGGGTGCCTAACACCTTCCCCTCGAGAAAATTTCTAGCCCTTACCCGAACTCTAGTTTTCCAACTAAAAAACTCTAAGTGTCCTAATGCACTTAATCATTAGGTGGAGACTCTTTAAACTCCAAAAAAAAATCCAATTCTCGCAAGGGAGTAGAGTTGTCCTCCCGAATGTCGTACACCCAATTCCGAACCCGGTTCTGGAAAAAAAGGGGGCGTAGACAACATGAAGACTCTGCTGGGGATTCTTTAGGCTTTTACCATTTCAGGTTATATGTGAATTTATTGCTTTGTCTAATGCCTTTATTCGAAACTGACTTGTCTTTTGTTTCTTTTTCTTTAATGTTTTTATTTACCGCTTTCCATCAATACCGTTGTAATTTTGAGCAATTATTGTAAACATTTATTTTATGAACGTGGAAATACATGTCAATTTGTTTCATTCTTGTAAACTGCATCTTCAACATCATATTCCACTCGGACCAAATAAATACCATAGCAACGCTTATAATGAGTGGTTGCACCCTTCCGACATTATCACCCTTTAAATTTGGCAAAGGCGTATTTGCGATAAAACCTGTCGATCAGCGGTGCAGTCAACGGTTCCGTGCCTTTCCCTTTTGAGTTGTCCGCTCAAGGGTACCTTTATAATACCCCAATAGAAACCTTACTTCGTTTAAACTATACATGCATCATGGTCAAACCTAGCCGAGTCAGTTATGTTGTCCACATAATGACTCATTAGGATAGCTTGTCCAAAGTCCACCGAGTTTCCTTGAAACCCAAACGGACACTCCATGTTCTGTGCATTTATTTGGAGAACTAAATGCTTGCTATGCTAATTATTGGTTTAAATAGTCGAGTCTGGTGGGGTAAGGGCCTAACACTTTGTTTTGCAGAAAATGAGGCACGAACTCCCCAAATTTGGCATGGTAACCAACATTCATCCAAGGCTGCTGAATTGGTGGAAAGACCTCTACTCTAGTGATCAGACGATCGTCCGTAAATACTTAGGGAATTTTCCTTCCCTTCTAGAAATCCAGCTTGACAACAGAGTCATAGAGGCTGCAACACTGTTCTGGGATACTGACAGGTCCGTGTTCCGCTTTGGGGACCTTGAAATGACTCCATTGCTCGAAGAAATAGGAGTTTTAGCTGGTATCCCTTGGGAGACTCCGGGTTTGCTTATGCCAGAGAATCTCAAGGGTAGGGGTTTCCTTAATATGATGGGACTGAAGAATTGTTCGATCACGAGACGCACCGTTTCTCATTCTAATTGGGCTAAAAGGAACTTATCCCTATGTTCCCCTTCGAGCCATGTGGCAGGCTGGGAGAAAGCAAATCATACCAAGGGTCGACAAAATAATTCACTTCAGGGCTGACTTCCAGGACGATGATAGCCCTCACAAGTGCCAAGCTCAGCACATGTGGCATTGCAAACTCGTTTTTGGGAAAGAATCTATTGAGCCAGACAGGTATCACGCCGGTTGTGTGCCACACTACTCAGGTTGGTTGGAAGATAATCGCAACTATTTGGGTCAGCCCAGGTTCATTCAAGAACACTCGATGAGCACGCCCGAAGCACGGGTTAAGTATAATCTACCGCATAAGAGAATTTGAGAGTGTGAAAGTGAGCACTGGGAAATACAAGAAGACCATCAGAAGTTGATCGAGGAGTGGAAAGATATGGCTGTCAGCGCCAACAAGCGACTAGGGTATTTGGATCGGGGTCTAGTGGATCTGGAAGGAAAGTTCATCAAAAGGATTGAAGACTATCAAAACACCGAAGGAAATGCAGGCGGACATTTGGCCCGAGCTTATTTGCTGCTAGGACTACGCGAGCTGGTGAAGCTGTTCGAGAGAGACAAAGATGCCAAATCTGGGGAAGGTCCTTCTGGGACCAAGTAGTTAGGAGTCTTTTTATTCTTTATTTTTTAATGTAATGAGGCCAATGGCCACTAGTGATATTTTACTTCCTGTTATTTTAGTGTCATTTTGGATTCGTCTTATTTTTATCAATAAAATGAGGCATTTAGCATTACAAGTTCTCCAAAACTATTTGTCGCTAGGCCCACCTCGGGCACAATGAGGCACCCAAATTAGGATGCGATTTATATCCTTGAACAATGTGTTTAAATAATGCAACTTTTTCCTCATAACCCGCACTAACTTATTAATTTTCTTTTGTTTTATTCCGCTCCCCAAAGGTTAGTTCGTGCATTCTAGCACCATCATCATACTCCACAAGATCCAAGGGCCCTCCACCTCCTCCTCCTCCAAGTCCCATCCGGAACAAGAACAAAGGTAGAATGGGAGATTCAAGCGCTAGAAAGGAAATTGAAAGAACTGAGATTCCTCAAGGTACCCCGGTTGCTAAGGAAACTGCTGCCCAACTTGAGCAGAAATTATTGAAGTTACGAGAAGAGATGGATCAAATTAAAAATTTGGCGAACTTATCATTCTCTCTCACTGCTCCTAATGTCAACTTCCCCAACACCCAAAATCCCGCACCTCCACAGTACACCCCACAACCACAGATACAACCCACTCATACTCAACACTGCAACACATGCCACACTCCAAACAACACTCCACTACTCATTCCCGAACTACTGAACACCACAAACGACCACCTTCACAACACTCCTATCTACGTGGATACTGTACCCCCACTACACTCAACTAATCTCAAATGCACCTGAGTTTAATGACAAAGACTCTCTTATGAGGAACTTGGCAGCAGAACTCAAGAAGTTGACCAGCCGAGTTCAGGGCGTGGAAGGAAACAAAGGTATCGAGGGGCTGAGTTATGAGGACCTCTGCACTCAGCCAGATGTTGAACTTCCGGAGGGGTACAAACCTCCCAAGTTCGAAATGTTCGATGGCATGGGAGATCCCAAAGTACACCTAAGGACATATTGCGATAAGTTGGTCGGAGTCGTAAGGGATGAGAAGATCCGTATGAAGCTATTCATGAGAAGTCTGAAGGGGGATGCTTTATCCTAATACATCAGCCAGGACCCCAAGAAATGGACAAGTTGGGTAGGTATGGAATCAGATTTCATGGATAGGCTCCAATTCAATACAGAGAATGCACCGGATGTATTCTGCATCCAGAATTTAAAGAAGAAACCTACCGAAACATTCCTCGAGTATGCTACTCGTTGGAGATCAGAGGCTGCAAAGGTCAGGCCAACCTTAGAAGAAGAACAGATGAACAGATTCTTCGTCCGGGCTCAGGATCCACAATATTACGAGAGGTTGATGCTGATCGAGGGTCAGAAATTCTCCGATGTCATCAAACTAGGAGAAAGAATTGAGGAAGGCATTAAGAATGGTATGGTTACTAATCTTGAAGCATTGCAGTCCACCAACAAGGCCTTATAGTCTGGTGGCACGTCCATGAAAAAGGATATAAGTGTCGTGATGGTCGTACAGGGAGCCAAATCACCTCTAAAATACGACACTTACCCGTCACCTCCACTTACATATCAGTCTATCCTGAATTACCAAGCACCCGCACCCTCCTATCAAAATCCACCTCCCGTTTACCAATCATCTCCACCTCACCCAGATACTCTCAACCTATACCTATTTACCAATCTTATAATGCTCAACCCTCTCACTACCAATCACCTCCCACCCACCAAAATTTCCCTAGACCTAGGCCATATTTTGACCGCAGACCTCCCACACAATACACATCCGTCGCCGAACCGATTGACCAGCTGCACAAGAGAATTAAAGCTGCTGGTTACGTCACCCCTATCCCAGCCATAACTCCAGAAAATCCTTCCCAGTGGGTCAACCCTAATAAGACCTGTGTGTACCACTCCGGCATGAAGGGACACACCCTTGACAAGTGCCGCTTATTGAAGGACAAGATTCAAACCTTGATCTACAATAAGGTCATTGTAGCAAAGGAGCCTGCTCCTAATGTTCGAAACAACCCTCTGCCTAACCACAAGGGTGGAGACATTCACATGATCGAGATCGAAGATGATTGGGACCCCAAAGGGTCGATAGGTTTGATTGCTGAGGGTGATGAACCAAAGATACCGACGGTCACACTTAAACCAATTGTTGTGCAGAATCAACCCTCCAGGGACGATGAAGTAAACATATCTATACCTTTCGAATTTGAAGCGCCTTCTTCTGCAAAGGCGCCCGGACCAATTGAGGTTGAATTTGGAGTTCCAAAAGCACCTGCACCCTTTGAAGTTGATGTGTTACCACAAGGGTACCTATTCCTGTGGCAATGTCAGACATAACACCGTTCCACTCAAATGCCATACCATGGGATTACATGGCCAAAGCTAGGAGAAAAGGGAAGACCAAGACAGGGAAACAATTGCTGCACAGGGCATGACCAGAACAGGAAGGGTTTACACCCCAAAACACTTAGTTGAGTCCAGTAAGCAACCCTCTAGATGACCTATTGAAACTGGGCCCGGTGATCTTTGGAGGAAAATACAAGCTACGGAATACTCGATCGTTGAGCAATTGAACAAAACACCAACACGAATCTCCATCCTAGCTCTTTTGCAGAGCTCTAACACACACAAAAATGCCTTGATGAAGATACTGAGCGAAGCTTATGTGCCCAGCAACATAACTGGAGGCGAAATGGCAAATATGGTAGGGCAAGTACTGGAAAGCCAAAAAATCACCTTCCATGAGGATGAGCTACCGCCGGAAGGACTAACCCACAATAAGGCACTGCACATCACCGTGCAATGTGAGGATTATTTCATCACTAGAGTTTTGGTCGATGGAGGATCCAGCCTCCACATTTGTCCACTGATAAAACTCAGAACCTTGGGAAAGAGCCTGCATGAGATCAAAGATGGGGCCATCAATGTCAAAGCCTTCGATGGGTCCCAAAGGTCTATTATTGGAGAAATCAGCCTATGCTTGCAAATGGGGCCAACATGGTTTGATGTCGACTTTCAAGTGATAGATGTCCCGACATCCTACAACTTGCTGTTAGGACGACCCTGGATCTATGCCGCTGGAGCCGTAGCATCGACCCTGTATCAGGCAGTGAAGTTCGAATGGAATTACTAAGAGGTGATTATTCATGGCGATGGTAGCAACCCCATATATAGTCGCTAGACCATCCCAATGATTGGAGGCAGAAGGAGAATAAGCGGAGAAACATACCACCACATTGAAAGGGTTAGCACTGTAGACAAGGATAAATGGTGGGATAACAAGATTGAAAGTATCCTGAATTGGTGCGGGTACGAACCTGGTAAAGGACTCGGCAAAAACCTCCAGGGGATCACTAAGCCCATCAAACTAAAGAAGCATGGCACTACTTTCGGGTTAGGGTACGATTATACTTGGGAAGAATTCCAGAACTGGTCTCCACCATGGCGTGGCCCCTACTATCCACTGGAGCTTCCGATACCTAGCCTGGAGCAGACTTTCCAACCGGCAGATACTATATATGGGTCAAAGGAAGATGAAGCATTGGCAGCCATGAAGAATCTGTTTCTGGAGGATGATAATATGGACTGCTGTGTTCTTTTCGAGGAGGAAGGAGAGGAAAGCCCTTCCATACAAGTTGTGAACCAAGGAGAACGCCTCAACAATTGGTCAATTAGAACCACCAGGGCCCGGAAAGCTTCGGGCATTACTATTACCTACTTTAACGATAAACCAACGATTGTGACCTACAATAAAACAACGCAACAAACGGATATAGACTCAGAAGAGGATGACATATTAGAAGAGGTCATCAAAGAGGTTGAGAATTTTGAGAATAGGCCTAAGTCTAACCTGGACGAAATTGAGGTCGTTAATTTGGGAGATACAGAAAATGTCAAAGAAACGTGCATCAGTGTTCACCTGTCACTATCAGAAAAGGAAGAATACACGGAGTTTTTAAAGGAATATGAGGACATACTCACCTGGTCGTATGATGACATGACTAGTATCAGTACGTCCATTGTAGCTCACAAACTGTCAACAGATCCAACTTATCCGCCGGTAAAGCAGAAGCTCAGGAAATTCAAACCCGAGATGAGTTTGAAAATCAAAGAAGAGGTTACCAAGCAAGTCAAAGCCAAGGTTCTAAGGGTAGTAGAGTATCCGACATGGTTAGTCAACATCGTGCCAGTACCAAATAAGGATGGGAAAGTTAGAGTTTGCGTCAACTACCGGGATCTTAACCGGGCTAGTGCCAAAGACGACTTCCCTTTGCCGAACATACGCATTCTTATCGACAACTGCGCCAAGCAGGAGTTGCAGTATTTATTTGATTGTTTCACCGGGTATCATTAGATATGGATGGATGAGGAAGATGCAGAGAAAATGGCTTTCATCACGCCGTGGGGAATGTATTGTTACAAAATGATTCCATTTGGATTAAAGACTGCTGGCGCCACCTATATGAGAGCCATTACTACTATCTTTCACGACATGATATACAAGGAAATCGAGGTATATGTGGATGATGACATCATCAAATCCAAGAGGGCTACTGATCATATGGAATATCTGAGAAAGTTCTTCAACTGACTGAAAAGGTACATTCTGAAACTGAATCTCGCCAAGTGTGCATTCGGGGTTCCTGCTGGAAAATTACTGGGTTTCATCGTGAGTTGTCGAGGAATAGAATTGGACCCATCAAAGGTCAAAGCCATTCAAGAATTGCCACCGCCAAAGAACAAGAAGAATGTGATGAATTTCCTGGGGAGGCTCAACTATATCAGCCGATTCATAGCTCAGTCCACTATCATTTGTGAACCCATCTTTAAAATGTTGAAGAAAGACGCTGCTACTAAATGGAATGATGATTGTCAGAAAGCTTTTGACAGAATCAAGAAATACCTGTCAACACCGCCAGTCTTGGTTTCGCCCGAGCCAGGAAGACCTCTATTGCTTTACCTTGCGGTATTGGATGGAGCATTCGGTTGTATTTTGGGACAACAAGATGAAACAGGAAAAAAAAGAGCAAGCCATTTACTATCTCAGTAAGAAGTTCACCCCGTACAAGGCTCGAGATTCTCTATTAGAGCACACCTGTTGTGCTTTGACTTGGGTAGCTCAGAAATTGAGGCATTACTTCTGTGCATACACTACTCATCTCATATCAAGAATGGACCCGCTGAAGTATATCTTCCAGAAGCCCCATGCCCACCGGCAAGCTTGACAAGTGGCAAATCCTGCTAAGTGAATTCGACATTATTTACGTGACTCGGAAAGCAATCAAAGGTCAAGCCATAGCAGATCACCTTGCAGAGAATCCTGTTGGTGGAGAATATGAACCTCTAAAAACGTATTTTCCTGATGAAGAGGTGTCCTTCGTAGGAGAAGATATTGTAGAATCTTATGATGGTTGGAGGTTGTTTTTTGAAGCCGCAAATTTCAAAGGAGTTGGCATAAGAGCAATCCTAGTATCAGAAACCGGCCAGCATTACCCGGTATCTGCCAAGCTTAGGTTTCCTTACACAAACAATATGGCCGAATATGAAGCTTGCATCCTGGGGCTCAAGATGGCCATTGACATGAACATTCAAGAGTTGTTAGTGATCGGGGATTCAAACTTTCTCATACATCAAGTTCGAGAAGAGTGGGCAACCAAGAACTCTAAGATACTCCCCTACTTGCATCACATACAAGAGTTGAGGAAGAGATTCACAAAGACAGAATTTTAGCACGTCCCCAGGGTCCAGAATGAGTTCGCTGATGCATTAGCTACTTTATCATCCATGATCCAGCATCCAGACACGAATTTCATTGATCCCATCCCAGTAAAGATTTATGATCAACCAGCTTATTGTGCTCACGTTGAGGAAGAAGCAGACGGAAAACCATGGTTCTATGACATCAAGAAGTACTTGACAACAGGAAAATATCCAGAACTTGCCAACGCCACTCAGAAGCGCACACTTTAGAGGTTATCCAACAACTTCTTTCACAGCGGAGGAATCCTGTACATGAGGACTCCCGATTTGGGTTTACTAAGGTGTGTCGAAGCAAAAGAAGCATCCAGACAATTGGACGAAGTGCACGCAGGGACCTGCGGGCCGCACATTAATGGTTTTATCTTAGCAAAAAAGATACTCCGAGCAGGGTATTTTTGGATGACTATGGAAACAGACTGTATCCAATATATTCACAAGTGCCATCGCTGTCAGATACATGCAGACATGATAAAGGTGCCTCCAAATGAGCTTATTGCAACAAGCTCACCGTGGCCATTTGTCGCTTGGGGAATGGATTTTATTGGACTTATCGAGCCTGCCGCATCAAACGGGCACAGGTTTATCCTGGTGGAAATTGATTGTTTTACCAAATGGGTTGAAGCAACGTCATACAGGGCAGTGACTAAGAAAGTTGTGGCAGATTTCGTCCGTGACCGTATTGTTTGCTGATTCGGAATTTCGAAATCAATCATCACCGATAATGGTTCCAATCTCAACAGCGACTTGATGAAAGCAATGTGTGAGACATTCAAGATCAAAAACAAGAACTCTACAGCCTACAGGCCTCAGATGAATGGAGTTGTAGAGGCAGCCAACAAGAATATCGAAAAGATACTAAGTCACAAACAATGGCATGAGAAATTATCATTCTCCTTACTGGGATGCCGCACCACAGTCCGCACCTCAACTGGGAAAACTCCCTACATGCTAGTTTATGGTACAGAGGCAGTCATCCCCGTCGAGGTATAAATTCCCTCTTTGAGGATCATACAAGAAGCAGAGTTGGATGACACGGAATGGGTAAAAGGTTGCTACGAGCAGTTAGCACTCATAGATGGGAAAAGGATGAATGCAGTTTGCCACGGTCAGTTGTATCAGAATAGAATGTCCTGAGCCTTCAACAAAAGAGTTAAGCCAAGGAAATTTATACCGGGATAACTGGTGTTGAAGAAAATATTCCCACATCAAGATGAAGCCAAGGGGAAATTTTCTCCCAACTGGCAAGGTCCATACATAGTTCACCGGGTTCTGACCAGAGGAGCCCTTATTCTTGCAGAGATGGACGGAGAAGTCTGGCCAAAGCCAATCAATTCAGATGCAGTGAAACGATACTATGTGTAACCACTATGATTTCTTTATGATGTAATTTGAACTACGCTTGACCTGATTACCATTTAAGAGGGGATACGTAGGCAGCCCTATGGGTTCGATCACAATTTAATAAAAATTTCATTTCCCCCTGCTATTGGAACTGGGGCAGAATTTTGAGGAGGACCCTCAAAATTCCGAAGTTAGTTTTCAGCCATTCATCGCCAGGAATGCCACCTCAGTAAACTGGGGCAGAATTTTAAGGAGGACCTTCAAAATTCTGAAGTTGATTTTTCAACCATTCAGCGCAGCCATCAGAAGTGTCATCCCAGTAAACTGAGGCAAAATTTTGAGGAGGACCCTCAAATTCCGAGGCGAGAGAGGTTGCAATGTCTTGAACCGCGCCGCAGTCGTTGGTTTATCTAAAGAAAGCTATTTTTCAATTGTATACTTATGTTATATTTACGAAATCATGCATAACTATTGTTCGAATTGCTGTTGTTTAGCGACGCTACCCTAATGATACACAACGCCAGAAGCCAGGGGAAAACTAACCTTTCCCCCTTACAAAACTCATAATTTTTCTTTGGATGCGGGCACTCGACTTGCAATATCGTTAGGTATATTTATGTACGCATACTTTCTCAAGAATGCAACTTCTCAGAATCATCACTTATTCGTAATTGCTATCCGTACACAACCTCCCGAGTAGTCACTATATCATAATCAACTATCATCTAAGAGATCTCACCACTATCTCCATCCTACATTTTCTTGCATTGAAGGGGAACAAGTACATGTATTTATAGTTTTTGAAAACGAGTAAAAAGTGAGGTAATAAGCCACATAACTGGAAACAATCACTAATCAGATTCAATTACACAAGTAATTGCCCCTTAATTAAAGGATCACTTGTTAACGGGCAGTGATAGGTTAAAAATAAGAAAAGAAATCAGTATAAGAGGCAGATTGGTTATTGCCATAAAAGGAGTAGTAAAATAATATAGCAAGTGATTAAGTCCAAGTACAGGAACATACTTATTTTGAGAAAGGATTCAGTAAGGCAAAATAAGGAAATAAATCAATTAACCCTTAATAGGCGAAGGAAATCAGAATTTCACAAGGAAAAGTTTTGAAAATTAGTCACGAGTTTGAAAATCAATCACAGAAGGGACTCGGTATATGTGAGGCCAAGCTATGGCAAGAGGAAACAACATACAGTAATAGCACAGAATTAATAGACAGCAAGCATTCATAGCATGATAGTCACATAGGTCAAATTTCATTGGCTTAGTAATAGAGAAAAAGATCAGAAGCATGCCAAAGTCAAGTGAAATATTTTCTGAAAACATAGTTAAGTCTGACAAGTAGCAAGAACTTAGAGTCAAAGGAACCACACAAAGAAAAGGGATGATGAAACAAAGGAATTTCAAATCAAGTCGGGCAATTTCAAACAGATGCAATGCACTAGCAATTTCAGTAACTCGCATAAACTCCAAAGAAATTAGGGTTTTCAACACTTAAAAGATGATAAACAAATGAAACAAACAACAAATAGTTTCAGATTCATGGTCTGAGGACGTCATCCTAACCGTCCGAAGACAGCATTCACGGTCCAATGGGAACTTGCATCACGTTTAAGTTTATGCACGATATACGCCCATATTGCTCACTTGTAGGTACACCGGCTAGCAATGTCTGTCTTAGCAGGAGCGATCCCGCTCCGGTTCCCGCATCCAATCAGACTTCAAATACCTCTTGCCACCTAAACAACGTGTCTGTTTCTTTCGAATCTCCATCGGCATGTCCCGTCAATGGTTCCTGAACTACATATGGCCTGATTCCTGTAAAACCAGGGATATGTAGGCAGCTCAGAAACCAGAGCTCGGTCAAATTCTTTACAAATTGCCGCTTCCGGTCAAAATTGGCCATCATATCTTTACCCGACAACTCTTTCATTATTTCCAGGTAAAGAGGAGCAGCTGTTGATACCCAATTTTTCCCTAGGTAATTTTATACCCAAAATACTTCCAAAATAGTATATGTGCATATATAAGCACACCCAAGAGTTTTGGCATTTTTAATTATTTTTAAACCAATTTATTGCTTATTTTAATACAACAAAATCCAATAATTATTCCCAAAATTATCATTTTTGGTGAATAATTCATTTTTTCTCACATTTGCACCAAAATATAATTAAGGTATTTTTTTTGCATATTGTTACAAATTTATTTGGCATTTTTAAAGCTAAATTTCCCAAAATTACAATTTGGGGACTTCGTGCTGATCACTGGAGTGGAGGTCTTTCCACCAATTCAGCAGCCTTGGATGAATGTTGGTTACCATGCAAAATTTGGGGACTTCGTGCCTCATTTTCTACAAAACAAAGCATTAAGCCCTTACCCCACCGGACTCGACTATTTAAACCAATAATTAGCATTGCAAGCATTTAGTTCTCCAAATAAATGCACAGAACATGGAGGTGTCCGTTTGGGTTTCAAGGAATCCCGGTGGACTTTGGACAAGGCTATCCTAATGAGTCATTATGTAGACAGCATAACTGACTCGGTTAAGTTTGACCATGATGCATGTATAGTTTAAACGGAGTAAGGTTTCTACTGGGGTATTTGACAGGTACCCTTGAGCGGACAACTCAAGAGGGAAAGGCACGGAACCGTCGACTACACCGCTGATCGACTGGTTTTACCGCAAATACGCCTTTACCAAATTTAAAGGGTGATAATATCGGAAGGGCGCAACCACTCATTATAAGCGTTGCTATGGTATTTATTTGGCACGAATGGAATATGATGTTGAAGATGCAGTTTACAAGAATGAAACAAATGACATGTATTTCCACGTTCATAAAATAAATATTTACAATAATTGCTCAAAATTACAACGGTATTGATGGAAAGCGATAAATAAAAATGTTAAAGAAAAAGAAACAAAAGACAAGTCAGTCTCGAATAAAGGCATTAAACAAAGCAATAAAAGAAAGCAATAAAGTCACATATAACATGAAATGGTAAAAGCCTAAAGAATCCCCAGCAGAGTCTCCATGCTGTCTACGCCCCATTATTTTTCCAGAATCGGGTTCGGAATCGGGTATACGACATTTGGGAGGACAACTCTATTCCCTTGCGAGAATTCATTTTTTTTTAGAGTTTGAAGAGTCGCCACCTAATAATTAAGTGCATTAGGACACTAAGAGTTTTTTAGTTGGAAAACCAGAGTTCGGGTAAGGGCTAGAAATTATCTCGAGGGGAAGGTGTTAGGCACCCCTCAAGATCCACTAGTGTGGTTCCCGGCCATGTTATAATTGTGACTTTAAGTGCAAACAACAAGTAAACAAGCAAGAATTACAAATACGATAGGGTTTTCATATAATAGTTGCAAATAATTTGAAATTAAAATGAAGTGAAAGAGGCTGAAATTTGAGAAGAAAGTAATTTTAAAATTCAGAATAAATGAGTGAAGAGAAGGAAAAATTTCACATAATTACTGGAAGTAATTGAAGTTAAAAAGCAGTTAAAGAAGCTGAAATTTGAGAAAAGCAGTTTTCGAAATAAAAATAAACAGATAAAGGGAGAGGGGTCCTATGTTTATAAATAATATGGATCACCCTACACAACACCCGGTAACCATTTATATATGTGGTGTTATCGCGTGGTCATCATATCCATATCTACCTTTCCCACCCCATTAAGGTATTAAAGCGCGAAATGCCTCGTTACTTATTGTTCGGACGGTTAGGATGACATCATTGTTCGAACCCCACTTTATATCCTGCACATCATTATTAAAAGGCATCATGATTTGGAGCCACCATTATCATAGCCCGAGAACATCATTTCATATCCTACGAATCCTTCATTCTGCGCTTCATGGCCTAGGACGTCATGGTCTGAGGACGTCATCCTAACCATCCGAAGACAGCATTCATGGTCCAACGGGAACTTGTATCACGTTTAAGTTTATGCACGATATACGCGCGTATTGCTCACTTGCAGGTACACCGGCTAGCAACGGCCGTCTCAGCAGGAGCGATCCCGCTCCGGTTTCCGCAGCCAATCAGACTTCAAATACCTCTTGCCACCTAAACATCGTGTCCGTCTCTTTCGAATCTCCATCGGCATGTCCCGTCTATGGTTCTTGAACTACATATGGCCCGATTCCTGTAAAACCAGGGATATGTAGGCAGCTCAGAAACCAGAGTTCGATCAAATTCTTTTCAAATCGCCGCTTCCGGTCAAAATTGGCCATCATATCTTTACCCGACAACTCTTTCATCCTTCCCGGGTAAATAGGGGCAGCTGTTGATACCCAATTTTTCCCTAGGTAATTTTATACCCAAAATACTTCTAAAATAGTATATGTGAATATATAAGCACACCCAAGAGCTTTGGCATTTTTGATGATTTTTAAACCAATTTATTGCTTATTTTAATACAAATAAATCCAATAATTATTTTCAAAATTATCATTTTTGGTGAATAATTTATTTTATTCTCATATTTACACCAAAATATAATTAAGGTAATTTTTTGCATATTTTTACAAATTTAATTGGCATTTTTAAATCTAAATTGCACATAATTGCAATTATAGCCTATTTTGTGATTAATAGCATTTTATAATTACAAAATTAGTTCCAGTATTTTTAAGTTAATATTTATGTAATATTTGTTTGCTTAGTATTTTTAATTTATTTTTAAAACTATTATCACCATTTTTTATAAAATAAAAGGGGAAAATTTGGCTATTTAAAATCTAGCCTAAATTTCATTTCAATTTCAGCCCAAATTGGCACCCCATTTTAAATCCAATTACCCGACCCAATACCCATTCAACCGACCCAACCCACAACCTTTTTTAATCTTGGCCGTTGATCATTTAGATCAACGACCATCGTCCCCCATTTCCTTTTTAATTTCAAAGGACCCCTTACCCTACCTCATTTCTCCTCACACGCCGCCTCTAGCCCCCCCTTTTCTCTCAAACGCTTTCGAACTCTCCCGAAACCCTAATCTCTCTCTGCCGTTGTCAACCCCAAACTCACCGGAATTCATGGCCGCTCAAGCCATGGACGACCTATACTCACTTCCTACTGCTCTCACGTGCCTGATGCCTGAAGGTTCGAGTCCAGACCTCAAGGGTCTTCACTCAGACCTTCATCGATTCAAGGTTTCCAGCCATCTCGAGCCTTGCTTCGGCGTGTCTTAGCCTCCTGATCCTGATTCCGACCTTATCGACTCCGGATCTGATCTTGTTTCTTCCGAGCCTTTCTTATTTCTAGGGTTCTCAGAAACCCTAGCTTATTCGAGGTTCTTTTTTCGTTTATCTGTTTAGGCCTGTGCTAGATCTATGCTGCATTTAACATTTCAAGTGTTCTCCCTAAATTCCCTTTTCAAAAATCTTTTGATTTCAAATTAGGGTTTCTGAGTCTGTTTGCTAATATTTTGTTCGATTCATTTGCTTACCATCTCTAGGTCCTGAAAAACTTAATTTTTGAGATTTGTTTGAGAATCTGAAACTATTTATTGTTTGTTTCATTTTTTTTATCATCTTTTAAGTGTTGAAAACCCTAATTTCTTTGGATTTTATGCAAGTTCCTGAAGTTTCTAATGCATTGCATCTGTTTGAAATTGCCCGACTTGATTTGAAATTCCTTTGTTTCATCATCCCTTTTCTTTATGTGGTTCCTTTGACTCTAAGTTCTTGATATTTGTCATACTTAACTATGTTTTCAGAAAAGTTTTCACTTGACTTTGGCATGCTTCTGATCTTTTTCTCTATTACTAAGCCAATGAAATTTGACCTACGTGACTATTATGCAATGAATGCTTGATGTCTATTAATTTTGTGCTATTACTGTATGTTGTTTCCTCTTGCCATAGCTTGGCCTCACATGCCTATTGCTTTTGCACTTCAATTATTTAATGAGTCCCTTCTGTGATTGATTTTCAAACTCATGATTGATTTTCAAAACTTTTCCTTATGAAATTCTGATTTCCTTCGCCTATTAAGGGTTAATTGATTTATTTCCTTATTTTGCCTTACTGAATCCTTTCTAAAAATAAGTATGTTCATGTACTTGGACTTAATCACTTTCTGTATTTTTTTACTACTCCTTTTATGGAAATAACCTATTTGGCTCTTAAATTGATTTCTTTCCTTATTTTTAACCTATCACTGCCCGTTAACAAGTGATCCCTTAATTAAGGGGCAATTACTTGTGTAATTGAATTTGATTAGTGATTGTTTCCATGTCTATGGCTTATTACCTCACTTTTTACTCGTTTTCAAAAACTATAAATACATGTACTTCTTTCCCTTCAAAAAGAGTTCAAACGCACGATTAAGTCATTACTTCTTCTCTCAAATACACTTAGATTTTTTAGATATTCGAGTTCTCTGAACTCATAAGCTTAAAGCTCTCTTCTCTGATTGTGGTTTGGCTGAAAGAATCCTGCTTTTCTTTGCTTGCTTCTTCTGCAACTGGTATGTTGCCTTTGTTTAATTTCTACCACTCCCCTATGAGTTTATTCTTCAGTCCATTCTTTGTTTGGCTTACTGCTCCCATAATGTAAATTTTTTTGCATGTTGGTTTGTTTCTTTGCTATGCTCCTACATGAATACATATCCCCCAATTCCTTTTGTATGTTGAGTTATGGTTCAGAAACATGACAACACTTTACATTGTTGTTCATGTATATGGACTGGACTCCCTGAGTCCTAAACTCTCCCAATTCCCATTCCCCTTTCCCCTTTATATGTATCTTGAGCTAAAGAACTTGGTCTGGCAGTTTCCTAATCACTATCTAGACCATAGTTTGACCTTCAATAGGTCCGTGCTCTTATTTGCTGGCTGAACATGCTTGGTCAGGGGTGTGGCAGCCTACCTCATGGTTAGGTATGACCACTAGCCTGCCTTGGCACTCCCTAACTCCCTCTCTCTTGCACTTGCACTCACTCTTAGAACTTAGGTTCTGCCCCCCTCTTGTGAGCCTTGCCTTGGGACCCATGAGCTCCCTCTGAACTTGGACACTTAAGGGTTGGCTCTTCCATACTGCACTTTAATTCAGTTTCTAATTAATATCTTGGGTTTAAGCACTGCCTGGGGTTCCTGAAACTCCTTGGATCTCTGAAACATCCTAGATAAGAGAAGGCTTTGGAAATCTTGATCTCGAAAGTGGTTCAATCTCATATTATTAGACACTAAGTCTGAATTAGGTTGCTCGGATGTAGCTGATAGCTTCTGATGTACTTTTAATTTCAGTCTTGTTCTACTGGTCTGTAATGATTTGTATAAACTCATGGGGATTCAATGAAAAAGGGGAGGGGGTTTACTTTTATGCGCAAAGAGTAGAAAACATGCCTATAGGATTTTATTTCTAATTTGTGCAGTTTCACACGTAGAAAGCATGCCTATAGGATTTAACTTCTAAATTCGGCAACCATGCATATAGATACCATGCCTATAGGGGTTTGCATCTCTGCATATAATAACGTCATTATGCAAACAGTTAGGTTTAATAATAAAATGGCACATAGATATCATTGTTTATAAGGCTTCTATTAGTGTTTGAAAATGTATCAAGAAGCAACAGCGTATAGAAAGCATGCCTATAGGGATTTCGAACCATAGTTGTCTCACTTGTTTAAAACAATATCGATTTTACTAAAACAAACGACTTCCTCACCCTTTCTGAACTCTTAAAACTTTTTCTCATAATCAAATCATTGTATTCTTTCTGAAACTTACTCTCTCGTTGACTCTGGTAAACTTTTTTTTTTTCAAATTTGCTTAAAGTCATTTCTTTATATTTATCTGACAAATCTCTTCTAATCAGTCAGCAACTCATTTCTTTTGTTAAAAAAATTGGCAACTCCTTTTCCTAACTAATCTGCCTCCTGAAACTCGTTTTTTTAGTTGTTAAACCACTTTTGTAACAAACCAGTACCTTTTTTTGAAACCTATATTTACTCTGTAGTTTTTCTTTAAAATCAGCTTGTGTTTTAAAAATCAGTAGTTCTATCCAACACATAGACAATGGGTTAACTAATCAACTGGATCAGTCTTAGACAACTGCATTCAAGTAAGCATAATGTAGACTTCCAGTCTAAAAATATGTGTTGAACCAGTCCGCTTATCACTTTAATTTAATTTAAGACTAAACCAGTACGTGCAAGATATGCTAAACTCTATGGCTGTATCTGATTTTAGGAGGCTTATTTGAGCCCTACTTGCTTATTTGCTTTCCCCTTTACTTGCATTATGTGTTTTGATTGACGCCTTAGTATTTTGTCCTTTGAAAACTCTCAAAAGGCCCCAAACCCCTCTCTCTTTAGGACTAGTAGTCCAAATGCCTCCGGGACTTATATGATTAGGACGGGTACTAGCATGCAATAAGTAACGAGACATTCTACGCTTTAATATCTTAATGGGGTGGGAATGGTAGATATGGATATGATGACCACGCGATAACACCACGTGTATAAACGGTTACTGGGTGTTGTGTGGGGTGATCCATATTATTTATAAACATAGGACCCCTCTCCCTTTATTTGTTTATTTTTATTTCGAAAACTGCTTTTCTCAAATTTTAGCTTCTTTAACTGCTTTTTAACTTCAATTACTTCCAGTAATTATGTGAAATTTTTCCTTCTCTTCACACGTATATTCTGAATTTTAAAATTACTTTCTTCTCAAATTTCAGCCTCTTTAACTTCGTTTTAATTTCAAATTATTTGCAACTATTATATGAAAAACCCCTCGTATTTGTAATTCTTGCTTGTTTACTTGTTGTTTGCACTTAAAGTCACAATTGTAACATGGCCGGGAACCACACTAGTGGATCTTGAGGGGTGCCTAACACCTTCCCCTCGAGATAATTTCTAGCCCTTACCCGAACTCTGGTTTTCCAACTAAAAAACTCTTAGTGTCCTAATGCACTTAATCATTAGGTGGCGACTCTTTAAACTACAAAAAACCAATTCTCGCAAGGGAATAGAGTTGTCCTCCCTAATGTTGTATACCCGATTCCAAACCCGATTTTGGAAAAAAAAAGGGGCGTCGACAAGAGGTAGGGATTCGTATGGTAGGGATCATCTTCTAGGCTCTTTCAGTCAGCACTTCAGGTTTTTCATGGTGCTTCATGTGATCGTGGTTCTTATATGCAGTATTCTGATCAGCAGCCCTATAGTGCACTATCAGCTCCTATCAGTGCATTGCCGCTCCAGAGTTTTCGGGGTGGTCATTCAGGTCTCCAGGGGCAGTCTCAGTTTCCTCAGCCGTAGCTCTCAGGTGGATGCTTTGAATACCAAGTTTGTCATGCCCCAACCTCGGGAGGCGCGACTGGCACTCAATCAAGTGAACCCGGCTGAGCAAGCCTTACTGAACACTTTCTACCCCAAATCAATATGAATACGGAACCCATTCCTTTCATTAATTTAGATGAGAATACATGGTGCATACTACATCATTGGTTCATTTCATATCACAAAGATTTACCGTACATAAGCTAGCTTCAAGGATTCTATTAGAGTTACAGTTTATGGAGATCACAAGTTTAGGATTACAACATAGATAGTGGACTCCCCGAACACCCGTACATAACCCACACTAGTGTCTGTGGAGCCTCTAAGGATACAACAGATAAGCATAACTATGCTGGCAACAAGGCCCCGGCTATACCTCGGAAGTGGAAAGCTGTAATAACAAAAGATAGACCATATAGCCCCATAAAATAAAAAGGGGCTCACCGAGACTTCGAGTAGAAAAAAGCTCCGCTACACACAATTGGCACTATCTGCTATGGAGCCAGCTATAATCATAATACGAATGTAGTGCCCCCGGCAAAAGGGACGTCATTACATTTGAATTGTACTGGTATGCATAACTAAACACCATTTTACTAGAAAGAACTATCAAATAGGTACAAGTAAATAACATGGGTAAATCAAAGATGCAATTCATATAATCTTTCATACAATTTCCAAAACATAGATTAGGGCATTTCTGTCACATGTTCACACTGTTCTCAGTACCACCGCCATCTCGAGCGGAGTCCGATCATGACCCGACCGGCTAGGTCACCTCATTTGAGGCATTACTCTCAATCAATATTTCATTTCCCTTATCCGAAATTCAATATCAGCACATTACCACCATGTGTGCGACATGGCGTCCGATCACGATCCGATCGGCTAGGTAGCCTTGCCTAGGCATTACTCCATTCTCATTAGTCAACACCTCTAAATCTTTATTCCACACATATCATAACAATTCGTGGGCACTCATGGCCATAATCATCACATCGTTTTCCCTTTTCAATATTCATTTTACAAGTTGTGATCATAGACACATATATCAAAGATAATTCAAGTTGCAATCACAAGTAAGTGAGCACATAGCTAGCATGAATAATTAATTGTTTCGATGTTGGCTTATAGCCCAAGTATTTCAACACATAACTGTACTTTTTCATCCTTCTCTAATTATCAAGAATGGTACATTATTCACATTGAGGCACATCCTTCACGAATATGTATAGATATATGCAAAACAATTAATGTGTAATAACAATCAATACACTAACCAATTCAACTCTTACTATACTTTCATAAATGACAACGAAGCTCAATTTCTAATAAAAGGGTTTTAGCCATACATAACTCAATAAAGCTTTCCTTACTCTTTTACAAATTTTCGAAACTCTTAGCACTTCGATCTATTGAGTAAGAATTACAAATTAAATCGAGAATTAGAGATGAGATTGAGACTCTAGCTTGGTTCAAGCATATTGACAAACCCTACAGGTGCAATGTGATCTTAGGCCCCCTTTTTGAGAGCAATTTATATCATTTTTTACCCCTCTTTAATTCACCACCCCCCACTACTCTAAGGTTTGATATGCATGTAAGGAATTCATTGTTATACCTATGAATCACCTCACTAGTGACCCCTTATATCTGAGAATAAAAAAATAAGAGTTGGGGTGATGAAGTCTTACCTCTTGAGATGAAGGTCTAGGGGTCTTCACTTGATTTCCTTCAAGGATTTAGCCATATCTCATGGAGTAATTTGATGGGGAGACTTTCCCTCTCTAAAACCCCTCTCTCTCCCTCTAGGAATGCTCAGAAGAATGCTTAAAATGAGCTATAACACTGGATATATCGATAGGGAGGTCGGGTTAAAAATTAGAAAATTGAAGCCTCGAGTCAAATATGCGATCGCATTTGTGATCGTAGAGTAAATGCGGTCCGCATAATGGACCACAAAATATTCCCCAGAAACTGGACACTCTGACTGAGTCTGCGGCAGAAATGCGGTTCGCATTCACGTTCTGTGGTCGCAAAGTGCACCGCAGAACTGACCCTCACAAAATTCAAAGGGAATTATGTGACGACTATGCGGTCCGCATTTCGATTATGTGACCGCATTTTCGACTGTATAGCTGACTTCAATTTTAACCAATATTCTGACTAACTCTGCGACAGATATACAGCATTCTGGATCGCATTTCTTGCATTTTTTTTCTGGAAACTTATTCTTGACTTTTTAATGCATTATTTAATCCAAAAAGGTCCGCACCGCGAGGTATATTTATGAATTGCTAACACATGCTCCTAACTTGGCACCCCGCTTAGCCAGCTAGAGGTGGAGGTAGAGGTGCTAGAAGTGGAGATAAGGGTACTAGAGGTGGAGGTCAGGCCGCTAGAGGTGGAGGCCAGCCAGCAGCAGGCCGTCCCAGAGATATAGTTCATGGTGGTGGGGCCCATCCCTGATGTTATGCTCTTCCAACCAGGCCTGAGGCTAAGGCTTCCGATGCAGTTATCACAGGTACTGTTATGGTTTGTAGTAGAGATGCTTCAGTTTTATTTGATCCAGGATATACATACTCCTATGTGCCATCTTATTTTGCACTGTATCTAGTCTTTCCTAGTGATTCTTTGAATGCTCATGTATATGTGTCTACCCTGATGGGTGATTCTATTATGGTAGATCGAGTCCATTATTCATGTATAGTTGTGATTGGGGTCTTGAGACTCGTGTAGATTTGTTACTTTTGTACATGGTTGATTTTGATGTCATATTGGGGATGGACTGTGACCTTAGCCTTTCCGGGTTTACCTTATTTAGAGTGGAGAGGAACTCCTGGTCATTCTACCTGCAGCATCGTCTCTTATATAAAGGCTCGGCGTATGGTCGAGAAGGGGTGTTTGGTCTATTTGGCATATGTTTATGATTCTAGTTCTAAGTTTCCTTCTATTGATTTTGAGCCTGTTGTTCGTAATTTTCCTGAGGTATTTCCTTCAGACCTGCCGGGTATGCCACCTGACAGGGATATTGACTTTTGCATTGATTTGGCCCCGGGCACTCAGCCTATTTTTATCCTGCCGTATCGTATGGCCCCGCCTTAGTTGAAAGAGTTGAAGTAGCAGTTGCAAGACTTGCTTAAAAAAGGCTTCATTAGGCCCAGTGCCTTGTTTTGGGGTGCTCCGGTGTTGTTTGTTAAGAAGAAGGACGGATCGATGCGAATGTGTATAGATTATCGCCAGTTGAACAATGTTACAATCAAGAATAAGTATCCATTATCGAGGATCGAGGATTTTTTTGATCAACTTCAAGGTGCCAAGGTATTTTTGAAGATTGACCTGAGATTTGGCTACCATCAGATGAGGATTAGGGCATCTAATGTCCCTAAGACAGCTTTCCGCTCTTGGTACTGGCATTATGAGTTCTTGGTGATGTCATTCGGGTTGACAAATTCCCCAGCAGCTTTTATGGATGTGATGAACCGAGTGTTCAGGCCTTACTTGGATTCCATCATGATAGTCTTCATTGATGATATTTTGATCTATTCCTGCAGTCGGGAGGAGCATGAGCAGCATCTTAGAGTGGTTCTTTAGACTTTGAAGTACAGTCAGTTGTATGCCAAGTTTTTGAAGTGCCAGTTCTGGTTGAGTTCAGTTGCATTCCTGGGTCATGTTGTAACAGAAGAGGGTATTCAAGTTGTTTCAAGAACTGGCCTAGACCAGCATCAGCTAGTGAGATCCGGAGTTTCTTGGGATTAGCAGGCTACTATCGTCGGTTTGTGGAGGGGTTTTCATCTATCGCAACCCCGATGACCAGGTTGACCTAGAAGGGTGTCCAGCTTAGGTGGTCTGATGAGTGTGAAGTGAGCTTTTAGAAGCTCAAGACAACTTTGACTACGGCACAGGTGTTGGTTTTGCCCACAGTTTCAGGGCCTTACACAGTTTATTGTGATGCATCTCGTATTGGACTTGGTGCGGTGTTGATGTAGGATGGCAAGGTCGTTGCCTATGCTTCGCATTTCATGATTTGGAGTTAGCAGCTATTGTTCACGCATTGAATATTTGGAGGCATTATCTATATGGCGTGGCATGTGAGGTGTTCACGGATCACAAGAGTCTACAGTACTTGTTCAAGCAGAAGGAGCTAAATTTGAGGCAGAGAAGGTGGTTGGATCTATTAAAGGAATATGCTATCACCATCTTATATCATCTGGCAAAGGCCAATGTGGTGGCCGATGCTTTGAGTAGGAATTTAGCCAGTATGGGTAGTCTTGCTTATATTCTGGTCGGTGAGAGACCACTTGCTTTGGATGTTCATGCTTTCGCCAATCAGTTTGTGAGGTTGGATATTTCTGAGCCCAACTGTGTGTTAGCTTGCACAATCGATTGTTCTTCATTATTGGAGCGTATTCGAGATCAGCAGTATGATAATCCTTATTTGTATGTCCTTACCGACACGGTGCAGCATGAAGGTGTCAAGCAGGTTACCTTAGGAGACGATGGAGTTTTGAGATTGCAGGGTTGAGTTTGTGTGCCTAATGTGAATGGACTCCGATAGTTGATTTTAGAGGAGGCCCATAGTTCCCGGTACTTTATTCATCTGGCGCCGCGAAGATGTATCAGGATTTGCGGCATCATTATTGGTGGAGGAGAAAGAAGAATGACATTGTCGCATATGTGCTCGGTGTTTGCATTGTTAGCATGTTAAGTACGAGCATCAGAGATCTGGTGGCTTGTTCCATAAGATTGATATTCCTGAGTGGAAGTGGGAGCGTATCACTATGGACTTCATTGTTGGACTCCTACGGACTTAGAGGAAGTTCGATGCAGTGTGGGTTATTATTGATAGGCTGACCAAGTCCATTTCATTCCTGTGGCAGTCTCCTATTCTTCCGAGAGGTTAGCTGAGATCTATATCCGGGAGATTGATCTTCTTCAAGGTGTGCCCGTGTCGATCATCTCAGATCGAGGTACGCAGTTTACCTTACATTTCTGGAGAGCAGTTCAGCGAGAGTTGGACACACGGGTTGAGTTGAGCACAATGTTTAATCCTCAGACGGACGGGCAGTCCGAGCGAACTTTTTAGATTTTGGAGGATATGCTCCGAGCTTGTGTCATTGACTTTGGAGGCTCGTGGGATCAGTTTTTGCCTTTAGCAGAGTTGGCCTACAACAACAGCTACCATTTGAGTATCCAGATGGCTCCTTTTGAGGCTTTGTATGGTAGGCAGTTTCAGTCGCCGGTTGGATGGTTTGAGCCGGGATACGCTCCGTACACATCAGTCCAAGCAAAAACATTATGCCAACCGTAAGGTTTGTGGTTCGGCTTTTATGGCCGGTGAACGGGTACTGCTTCGAGTGTCGCCTATGATGGGCATGATGAGATTTGGAAAGAAGGGCAAGCTTATCCCAGGTTTATTGGCCCGTTTGAGATTCTTGATCGAGTGGGAGAGGTGGCTTATAGATTTGCATTGCTGCCGAGATTATCAACCGTGCGTCCAGTGTTTCATGTGTCCATGCTTCAGAAGTATCACGGCGATCCATCCCACGTGTTAGATTTCAGCACTGTCCAGTTGGACAAGGACTTGTCCTACGAGGATGAGCCAGTAGCTATTCTAGACCGGCAAGTTCGTCAGTTAATATCAAAGAGTTTCCCTTCTGTTCGTGTTCAATGGAGAGGTCAGCCTGTTGAGGCATCGACCTGGGAGTCCGAGTCTGATATGCGAAGCCGTTATCCCCATCTTTTCCCCGACTCAGGTACCTCCTTCTCATGTCCGTTCGAGGATGAACGGTTGTTTTAGAGGTGGAGAATGTGATGACCCAAAAGGTCATCACTTGGTTTAGAAATAAATTTTTTATTATGATGCCTTAAAAACCTATTTTTGCATTACCTCGATTTGCGTGCGCAGTTCGGGCACTTAGTCAGAAAACCATTATCTGAAAATCTGTGAAAAATGATAAAATTTGCCTTTAAAATAAATTTAAGTTGACTTCGGTCAACATTTTGGGTAAATGGACTAGACCGGTCATTTGACGATCCCGAAGATCCGTAGGAAAATATAGGAATTGGGCGTATGCTCGGAATTGAATTCCGAGGTTCCAAGCCCAAGAAATGAATTTTTAAAGAAAATTGTTTCTAGAAAATTTATGAGTTTTTGGAAATGAAATGAATTTGAAATTTGATAGTATCGGGCCTGTATTCTGGTTCTATAGTCCGGTACATGTCTTATATATGATTTATGTTGAGACTGTGAAGTTTGGTAAGAAACGGACTTGAAATGACGTGAATCAGACCTTATTTGAGAAATTTGGGAAATTTAATGTTCTTAAGTGACTTCATGATTTTGATGCTAAATTCATAGTTGTTGATGTTATTTTGGTGATTTGAATGCACGAACAAGTCTGTATGATCTTTTTAGGTTGGTGTGCATGTTTAGTTTGGAGCCTGGAGGGCTCGGGTGAGTTTTGGATAGGCCACAGAGTGGAATTTTAATTTAGGAATTTGTTGGTATGTTGCAGGCCTGCAGGCCAATGCGAGAAGTGGCCTAGGCTGCCTTATTCGCAAATGCGAAGTAATTGACGCAAATGCGAAGTGGCCTGGAATTTCCCTTGGTCGCAAAAGCGACTTCGCGATTGCGATACTTAAGTCGCAAATGCAACAATTGCAGATTTCTGAGGGGTTCGCAATTGCGACATCTGAGACCTGTAAGTTCATAACTTAGACGCATTTCAACCATTTTTCACTCTTTCAAAACCAAAACACTCTTGGGTGATTTTTCAAAGACAACTTCTCTTCCTAATCGATTGTAAGTCATTTCTAACTCGTTTTC
Organism: Nicotiana glauca; assembly: GCA_026770625.1. Classification (NCBI taxonomy): domain Eukaryota; kingdom Viridiplantae; phylum Streptophyta; class Magnoliopsida; order Solanales; family Solanaceae; genus Nicotiana; species Nicotiana glauca. The sequence continues at coordinate 45,520 of MU776748.1, forward strand.
TTCAATCCTTAACATCTTTTCACATGATTTCAACTCAAAATCAAAGGTTTTCATGGGAGAAATTGGGTGTTTTGGGTAGAACCTAGGTTTTTCGAATTTTGGAGATTTGGACCTCGATTTGAGGTCCAATTTCAAAATAAATTACATATTTGGATTTGTAGGGGAGTGAGTAATCAAGTTTTGGTTCGAACCTCGGGTTTTGACCATGTAGGCCCGGGGGCGATTTTTGACTTTTTGGAAAAAACTTTAGAAAATTTATTTTCATGCATTAGAATTGATTCATTCAACATTTATTGATGCATTTAAGTAACTTGTGGCTAGAACGAGTGAATTGGTGGTGGAATCAAGAGGTAAAGCAATAGTTGAGACTTGAATTGTGTTCGTGGCATCGAGATAAGTGTTTGGTCTAACCTTAGCTTGAGGGATTAGGAGTTGTGTCCTATTTGCTATATGTTGTTTGTTGAGTACGACGTATAGGCATGGTGATGAGTATCTATATGTTAGAGTCAAGCATGCTCGTGAGTATTAAATTAGAGTCGTTGTGTTCTTAATAAGTATTACGAATGCCTAAGTTGATGATTTTCTGTGTTGGGCAAGAATTATGATTATTTTTATGGAATTTGCTTATGGTTGAGTATTGGTGCTCGTTGAGGTTTCTTTTGTGAAGTTAATGTCAAAACAAGTTTGGTTATAGCTGACTCCCTTGCAGGGATGTATTTACTTATATTGTCGATTCCCTTGCTGGGATAGTGCTGTTTTCCTTATTGTTCGCTTGCCGGAACTCTTTTTGTGATTGATATTAAATAGTATATTGGGATCGGGTTGCACGCTGCAACAATATTATATTGGATCGGGTTGCATGTCGCAACAATATTATATTGGATCGGATTGCACGCTGCAATAATATTATATTGGATTGAATAGTATATTTGGATCGGGTTTCACGCCGCAAAAATATTATATTGGATCGGGTTGCATGCCGCAACAATATTATATTGGATCGGGTTGCATGCCCCAACAATATTATATTGGATTGAATAGTATATTGAGATCTGGTTGCACGCCGCAACAATATTATATTGGATCGGGTTGCACGCCACAACAATATTATATTGGATTAAATAGTATATTGGGATCTGGTTGCACGCCGCAATAATATTATATTAGATCGGATTGCACGCCGCAATAATATTATATTTGGATCGGATTGCATACCGCAACTACATTATAATTGGATCGCTACATTATAATTGGATCAGGTTGCACGCCACAATAATATTTTTATGATTTGGATCAAGTTGCGCGCCGCAATAGTAAATGATACAAGTGGTTATTGATTGGTTACAGTTTCCTTATTCTTCCTGCCGCAATGGTTAAACTGCTCTTTATGTTATCTTCTGAGTTACTGTTAGTGGATGATATTCCCCCGTAGTATGTCCCCCTCCCATCCTTAATTATATATTTCGGTTTCAGTTCCCGATGTATATGATATAACTACACTGGTTTATTTGGTAGTCTGGTCCTAACATCGCCATTACTTCGCCGGGTTAGGCTAGGCATTTACCAGCACATGGGGTCGGTTGTGCTGATACTACACTCTGCACTATATGCAGATCCTGGAGCAGCAGCATTCGGACCTTAGCTTAGATGGCTGCCTTCAGTCCAGTCGGAGATTCCAAGGTAGACATGCAGGCGTCCACGAGTCATGCGTCTCCCTCTATCCCTTCATCCTGTTTCATTTACATATTCCAGGAATAATGTATTATTTATCTTTCATACCTTGTTTGTAGTAATTGTAGACTGTCTGTGAAGCGTGACACCAATTCTGGGTAGATTTTGCTTAAGATGTTGTATTGAATATTTTTTTTTAAATGTTTTATCGTTTATTCAGCTTGCTTTAGAAATTCTGCTGTTATAAGTTGTTGTTTCATAACCGCTAAAGGATTAAGAATGGGAAAAGATAATTTGTTCCAAATAGTTGGCTTGCCTAGCTCTCATTAATAGGCATAATCACGACTCCCGATGGTGGAAAATTCAGGTCATGACATAAATAATTAAAAAAACTATATAAATATATTATATGCTGAATTCCCTTAACATCTTAGTATATTCATTTTTTTTTTTTTTTTAACTTCTCTTAGTGAAAATTGTGGGCTCTCAGGCACTGCGCAAAGTCGATTGAAACTAACGTTGAGCTCCTTCAAACTTGCACCAAACTCTTCATATTCAGAAGTAAGCCTTTTGGTCTGGCCATACCTGATCGTTGTCAATCACATAATGTATGTACATAATTCTTTTAGTAATAATAAGCCAAACAATGTTCCTTATATCATAAGCACTAAGGCATCACTTTATAAGTGAATTTCACGAAAGTTAGAACAACGGGGCGTTTAATAATGTCACCAGGCTTTGTATTAAACATGCGTTAATTCCTAGAATTGTAGGAAAGGGAAAAATCAATTTTGATAAGTCTACAATTTCCCTAAATCTCTTCATCCACAAGAATTTCACTAATCAAATTAAAGAAAAAAACGGCAGAAGCAAGAATAAAATTCATAATGCTAATCGCACTGTTATGAGAAAAGATCATTGTATTAACAAAGAAAACGAAATATAAAATAACTCTTCTATTGTTCTAATAAATAACTACGGTACGTAAGCATGGAAACAGCATACCTCACAAGTAATTCAATTAACCACTTATAAAGAACTATCAAAATAGTTGATAGATCCTTGATCTTCAATTGTTTTGTTCGATCAACCAGAAATTTAAATTGAACGAATTTGTGGAGAAAGTAGACAATTACTTTGTTCAATTACCGATTATTTTGAAAGAAAAAAAAAGGAAAAAGTACAATAAAATCATAAAAAGAATCATAAACCTAAAGTGATGTTAATATTGTTGAGAATCCTAAACCTAACTTAACCTAAAGTGAATCCTAAACTTGAAAGACATAGGGTGTGTTTGGTATAAAGGAAAATATTTTCTGGAAAATGTTTTCCAATTTTCCCATGTTTGGTTGGCTTAAATGTTTTGGAAAATATTTTCCTTATCAATTCATTTTCCTCCAATTGGAGGAAAATGTTTTCCTTATCAAAAGAAGGGAAAATATTTTCCAAAGCT